>JBBPLP010000076.1:0-61887 GCA_038089875.1 Fistulinella prunicolor | reverse complement strand
GACTCCAGTCGAGCGTATACAAGACTGGAGGAAAAAAGGGAGCGAGGAGCGGTGCGCGTAGAGCAACTCCCGCAGTGTCCAAAAAAGGAAATGTAGGTAACGAACGGTTTGCTTGACTGTCTACGGGCTGTTCTCCAACAGACATGTCCTGCGTGTAAGCGGTAAGACAATCTCACGTCATTGTGACAGGCTCACCGATGTGTCATAGGGAAAACAATGGTATGGAAATTTTCTTCCAAGAACATTGTGAGGTATTTTCCTTCTTTTCCTTCTCTATCCTTCTCGTTTCTTACGTTCTATTTCTCCGTCCGTGAGTGTTACACCCGTTTTTCAGGGCCAAACGATATCCAGTAGCTAGGAGTTCACTAGGGAAGAATGAGCCCCGCTCCCACAATGCACACGTTAATGGTTACAACGATCCGTCAAGTCGAAGTTGAGAGATTTAAAGAATAAGGATGGAGAGATAGGTAAATATAATTGGAGTGTTCGCAAGCCATTAAAGCCAGATTGTCGTCCCCAAAAAGCTCTTATGCTCGATGTCATGGTACAGCCAGCTGAGTCCGACCGAGGATTTTTCAGGGACTTCACATTCGAGACTTGATACGGCTAAGCGCGGGGACTAAAGGGACGAGTGGAGAGAGAAAAGAGTGTTAACACGACACGTGACTTTCGGAGTGTATCTCTCACTATCACCCTTTTGCATGTCCAAGTGCTGGCGTTTTTTCTGTGACAATCCTTTGCATTGCACAATATCTAAGTCAAGTATTGCTTTTGTCGACCTGCTTGATCCCCACCCGCACCCTGCAGTCTGTCTCAGCGCGACATATCACAGCCACGCAGGATACTCGGAGCGAAGGAAGAGCCGAAGAGGCTCAGTAATTCGCATGTGATGCCAGATACCCCCTCCAGCTCGAGTCGTTCATTCAATACGTGACATCCAAACACTCGAAGATCCTTTGCACACATATCTAAGTACAGTGCCGTGACGAGCAAGGAGAAATACACGGGAGTACGATCTCAGGCTTATGATCAGTATGCTAACCGCTCTTTTCGGGGATCCAACTTATATTCTTCTCCACCTCGTCAGCGTTTCTCCGCGATTGAAGACTGCCGCGTCTGGGTGTCGCTGTCGCTGCAGTGCACAAAGGTCGGTGAGGTTAGGAAAGGATCAGAAATCATTTTTGAGTAGTGCGAGTCGTTACCGTGAGTCCACCCCGAGCTCACTGAACACACTATCTACCAGGATATGTGCAAGACCCTTGATATAGACAAGAAACCTGCACGCTTTAACCTTTCATCAACTTCAGGTCTTTTGTAACAACCTCATCACGCGCCAGCGTTAGCCAGTTACATCTGAATACTATTGAATGGTGTCAAGGCACACAAGGATTCGTAGGCGACATGGAGATAGAAGTACGTGACGTCTCTCTGTCTGATGGATCAACTCGGTGATAAAACGTGGCACCAATCCCTATTTTGTCCTGCAGCTCGCGACGGGAAGACATCTCCACAGTGCGCCTCGCCTCAAGGAACCGGAAACGTCAGTACGAGGCATGCTTGACTGTTGTAGAGAAGTGTGAGCATGAGCGGTAAATTAGGCCACGAATGAAAATTCACTCCTGATACGTGGCCACGTTCTCTTTTTTGGCCTGGAGTAGGCTTCTAATCCTACATGGTCGGATACAACTTTACGTGTTCAACGTGTTTGTTCTGATACGTGCTTCAATTTCATCCTACTGGGCAATATCGCCACGGACGCCAACGAAATTATGACACGGCCTCAAGGCGCTCGCAGACCGCGTGCACGCGAACCTAATTATTCCTCCGCTGGTCCTAAGGCTTAGTGTCTATTCGGGATTTATGCCATCTCCGCCGCCGCCGTTCCATCTGACAGGTGCTTCCGCAACGGTGGCCGGAAGAAACGCTAGATGATGGAAGGTTCCACTAGTATCCCTGACTCGATTTATTGCTGATCCCGCAAATGATCCGAAGGCAGTCCCAAACCCCGTATGTACAGACCCATTCGCGTGACCCGTGGCTACTTAATGTACCTTTTCTCCTCATACATCGCCTCTCACATCACGGTATAGTGATCGGTTTCTGCTACACATCAATATCACCAACCACTCTGCTGCCTGCACCCACTGCATCATACACAAGGATGCTGAAAGTGGAACAAAGAGCTGACTTGAGGCAACGTAAGAAGAAGACTTGGATTCCCACACGGCGGTCGAGCGCTCCTTGCGGCTGTTACCCGTGATGGAACAGCTTCACTGTCTAGGGCACCCGAATAGGTGGTCATGAGAGGGGAAGGGGAAGGGAGAGTTAGAGCGAGCGAGCGCACATGTGCATGTAGACAACGCACCTGCATGCATGCTCGTGTTTGTATCACATAAGTAATGACTCGGTGGTTGAGGATGGGCCGAGGGTGGACGGGCGGGATGAGGGCATCGGGCAAGGAGTGGCGTTGACCGGGGCAGTAAGGGGAGGCTGTTGCCTTAGCCAACCCGAAGCGCCGTCAATACCCTTCTTTCCGGCGGCCGATGGGCCACTATGCATGGTAGATTTGCTAACCCAGGAATCCTGTATGATTACATCCCAATGTTATCGTGAATCGTGATCACGGGTGGCAGTGGCTGTTCTATCAAACTTACTACCATCAACTCACACACCTCCGGGAGCATGTTCTGGGATCGAGAGGGAGCCATTAAAAATGAGCAGTAAATCGCGGGGCAACGGGACGGGTCTTCCAGTGTGACTCGGTCTGGTGATGGCCGCAACCTACTAAACCCCATCCAGGAATCTGATTGATTGTATGCGTATTCCTTTCACAATGCCGGTATCATCGCTGTTAGGGCAGGCGCACAGGTCGTCTATTTTAGTGGATTAAGGGGTTGGAGTCGCGAGGGCCAAATACAACTGGACTTTGACAGAGAATTTGGGCTCGGCGGACGTGGGTGGCCAGAGCTGTGAGTCGCGACTCTTCAATTGATATTTTGCTTGACACCTATTACCTATTATATCCGATTTCCTTCATTTTGGGGGCTCGTGTTATCACTACAATGTAGTATACGCTCTGATTACGGGAAGCTGCACTCAGCTTATATCGGTTACTCATATTGGCGCACTTTCCTCATTTCACTCGAGCAAGGGTAAGGTACGCAACGAGTATGGGTCGACACGACGCTCGTAGCAGGCAGTATGACCTGGGTGGCTCTGTCACGCTATCGTTGGCCTGCGGCGTATACAAAGAAAACCAGTTCGGGGCTTTCAAAAGGCGTGCATCAAAAGTTGCCAGCGGAGAGACCTCGTGATCAAACAAAGTGTGTGAGCCTCACTTACTCCGTCCAAAAACGTGGGTAAGATTCTTGTTCAACGTTCAACCCCCAGACTGTACCTGTGTCATTGGCCGTATATGATCATGTGTGCAATCTCGTCATCAGCACTGCAGATCGTCGGCGCTCAGCACCCCAACACCGCCGCCACTCCTTTCGGAAGTCGCTAGGCTGGACGACGGCATTTTGATGTCTATTCTCACAGGAGTCGATCTGGGTCATCATCCAAATTTTGCAACGTTGGAGATATAGCGGAGTCGATTGTGGAACTGCCCCTGAATTGCAAGGTGTGGAAAGCCTCTCTTTTTGGTACACAAAAGACACCCACTTCAACCAAATAGATAAGGTTAAGATAGAAGTCAGCCTGGGCCTGAGACCGCGCGCGCGGTAATCGCACCTTCCCATCAATCGGTAACTGTTGATGGATCTACGTGAAGAATACAAGGGGTGACAAACAATATGAACGCAACTCTGTGGGTATTTTGCCGCTTGACAGCTTGGAAAGTATATTCTCCAAACACGTGTAGGTATTAAAATTTGAATTTTTTTTCTCGCCTCTTTTTGCCACAGGGCGCATTTGGGGATCAGATTGGGTGGCCAATGGAGCCGCCCCCCGGGCATCAAATAAGGATTTTTGATTTCATTTAGGATATTGGGACTTCTTCCAGACAAGGTTAGATCCTCTTTCACAAACTTCTTGGAGCGTAAACGAGGAATTTTTCTGTTTCATGCCGTGGTTTTGTACACCGCAGGCACGGCACGGGCAAAAACCACAGTGCGGACCGTGCGGTTTTGATAAGACTACAGTGGGGGTTCACTCCTTAAAAACCCATCAACCCATGTCTCCCCAGAATCGTTGAAAATGTCCAGCCTGCAACAAAGCACAACACTGGTAGATTTGTATGTACTCCCCTTAATCCTTCCCTTGAAGAAGCTCATCTATCCTCAGCGACGAAATACTTGCGCTGTTGCAACTCAACCCCGCCATTGTTGATCAAATCCGAGTCTGCTTTTGGGCCAATGGGCACGATAGTAGTTGCAACGAGATACTTTCCCCAGACCCCACTCAAGCCACTGCGCACTTGCGCAATGAGCATGCTATCGGTGTTGGGGACCCGAGGGAGATTATAAGATGTTTGTGGCAGGGCTGCCACGTGCAGCCGATGCAGCGGAGGAGCATCATTCGGCACCTCTTAGCGGTCCACTTGAGGTTGTTAGCCTGGATGTGCCCTGCATGCGGAGGGATATTTTCACGCAGGGACACACCACATCGATGCCTCGGCGGTGGAAATTCGTTGTGATGGGATAAATCTTCTTTCGTGGAGCATGTACTGTACTTTTCCCACCTTTCTTCGTGTTCTTTCTCTTCTTTTTACTTACTTCCTAGTACTATGTACTTTTCCCTCATGAACGTATTCCTGTTAATTGGAATTTTACGTGATGTCTTTACTTTATTTTTTCTTCTGCTTAATCCGCTTCACGATATTCTAACCAGGAGTTTCGTTTGACTGCTCTGTCCTCGACTCCTCATAGGTTCCCTGGCCTGGAAGCCAGTAGTCCAAGCCAAAAAAAACATTGCGCACTTTCATCCATGTCTCCTCCCTTCCTCTTCTATCTGTTTATGAGGCACCCAAAAATGACTGTATCGTAGCCAAGTCTCCCAACCTTGCAGTGATACCATAGGTCACCAATCCTGATCCCATTCAGTAATTCACGACTGTGAAACGTCCTGCAGTGGGGCCCACAAGAAATAAAGAGAAACGGCTGGTGGTAGCGGCGAACAATCAGCCTCTACTTAACAAGTTTTCACCAGAAAACGACCGCCGTGAATGCCAAGTGGAATGGATGGAGAGGTATGAGGCACACTTTCAGGGTGCAGAGGAGCGTACAGGCTGGAGCAGCAGAGCCTGAGCCAGCAGCAATTACGACGGCGGCCTTGTGGCGGTTACGAACGGCGCAGGTGCGCCGGAGCCGTTCCTGTGCCAGCCGGTAGGTCTGCCAAGGTTCACATGCACATCGTCCCCGCAACTTACAGTCAACCTGCCGTAATCCCGCCACGGAATTGGGTATGGGTCCCGCTGACACCGCCTCCAATGGCCCTGGAGGTCGGAACGTCATTCACTACGCCTCCTGGCCAGGTGTATTTCCCACGCCGCTCGACTCTCTCCACACCGCCTCACCATTCGTGGGTCGCGACCTTGGTAACTTCTCTCATTCTGGCTGGGGACCATGCCCCTGTCCCACAACCCTTCTCGCTGCAGGCTTTCATGTGCCACTTCCCAAAAAACGCTGCCGTGCCGTCCTCTCCCCCACTCTTCTACTATCCCTTCGTAACCTCTGGCTTCATGTCCCCCGCCCTTTCATTGATCCTCACCCATCAATATCTCGTGGTCGCGGCCGCCCCTTTGCCCTCCGTTGTACTTGCCAGCCACTCTTTTATTCGTGTGCCTGTTGTATTTTCCGTGCAGAGGTCTTGAAGTCTTTGGTTTGCCCTTCTTTTTTCACCCCCACGTCTATCCCCCTGCGACATCCGCGTATACAACTCTGATTACTTCCCCCTCTCACCAATGCTCACTCAGACCGCTTCGTATTTTTCCCCAGTATCCTTTCCTCTCTTTTGCCAAGGCCTTATGCGTACATGATATCAGAACAGATATCAAGCTGCATAACGAAGTTCGCGATCTAATCACCCGTCTCTGGAATTTTGGAAAACTCAATGGCACATGTAAACTCGAACGCTTGCGTTACGCACAATGGCCCACTTAGCTGGAAGCGTGATTGGAAAGTGAGCAAACGTCATTGTTGAGCAGAGAGGCAATATTGTGACCTACTCACTCAGAAAGGTGGATATCTTATCTCTGAATTAAACGCCTTTCACGACAACCTCTTCACGTCAGGAGACCAGAACGCCATTCGCGGGAACTTGCGGAAACGACTCAACAATCGGTGAAAGCAGTCCGAGAAGTCCAAGTCGCTCGCCAGGACCTATGGCCATAGGGTGAGTCGGGGTGAGTTGGATGTGCTTAACTTTCTATGTCTCATGACCCAACCCCCGTAGTCGGTCTCATTCAGCAATCCACGACTACACGCATGCTGTACAGGACAACCCGCAAGATATACTGATTCAGTACAAAATAACAAGCGGGAGCGGCAGGGGACAAAGAACGGGTCATCAAGCCTGAAACCCAGATCAAGTACGTCTTTGTTTCGCATCCAGGTGATCACTTATGAAGTTGTAAACCGAATTTACTGACAGAACACTGTACAAATAGTGTGCTGAGATCGCACACACCGGTGCAGGTTGGAGAGATTATAACCAGGTGCTAAATTAGTCCTTTGGTACAAGTATCACTTCTTTTCATTTTCCTCCATCCCCCAGAATATTTAGTTTGATGATTAAGTTCTTTCTCTCATCATCACACTGTTACATACATACACCCTCCGTAGTGCGTTATCCAATTCTCTGGTCCGTTCACAGCGGTCCCGGAAGAAATTATGCCACTAGCCATGAGGCAGTCATATGTGCCCTGGTACCTATGTTTACAAAAGATCTACGCCCCTCCAAAGGACAATAAACGAGGCCGGATAAAATCCTATGTCATCTCCGCCGTTGTAAATGAGTTCCTGCTGTAACATGACACTTTGGGTCAATTTTCGCATATAGCCAGAATGGGTATGTGACCGTATTAACCCCACTGGGTTGCAAGGAGTCAGACTACAACTTGAACAAAACGGCTTTGATTTCCTTGTTTACGTCGCGCAGTTTCTCGTATTTTTGTGGCTACTCGCTGTGATTTCCCTGTCTGCAACACATGCCCTCCCTCCTGATGTTCATCAAGTGATGGAGGATGTTATCTCTACTTTCGCATCTTCTTCCCCTCTTCCTCCCCGTGCTTCTTCTTTGCAACCGATGGCTCCACACTACCCGCCTTCCATTCTTCCATTTGATCCACAGCACCTTATCCACAGCCTCAGAAGTTGTTTCATCGGGTTCACTTCTCATTCACTGCCAGGGTTCTTCTTCGTCTTCTATTCTCGCCAATCTTTCCCCGCGGGCGTGTATCCCACTTGTGTTGACGTGTATGTATGGTGTTCCTTTGCTCATTGTCTGGGCACCTCCTATCTTGGCAGATCTTGACAAATCGGCCACCCAAGTTCCGTTTTGCCACTGTATGTACGACATGACATGGATCACACTCTTCTGGCCTGTTACTTATCAGCAACGTGGCTCACTTCCTATCTGTTACCTGCTGCTTCGCGTACGTACAAGTCGCCCGAAAGCGTTGCTCGTGCGGGCAGCGACTTGATCGGCCAAGGGAAAGGTCAGGACCATAACACGGTGGTCACTGGTCAAGTTGTCCGTTGGAACAGACTTAGCGTCGGAAGCATCCCATCTATATCGAACAGCACTTTACCATTCGATTCCACAACGTAATTCGATAGTTCGACAATTCTCCGCCTGGCCATCACATCCGTGAAGCATCTCGATATATGTTGAGCATATCTGGGCGCTCCTCCAAACTCGTCTCATTTTTGCGTGTACAACAGTCTATATAACACACACATCTCGGAATGTCAGCTTTATCCCCCTAGCATAGAAGGGTGCGGCTCCGGGGAAGTGCAATCACAAATGATCGATCAGGAAGAGCGAGGGCGTTTCAGTGCCGTAAAAAAGTGGGGGATTATCGGCCCGGAGGTGAACTGCGCAGCCGACCGAGTGGAGACGTCACGCTGCAGCCACTAGTAAGGGTCGGAGCCAAGGGCAATGTGGTCCACCGGTCCCCCAACCATGGATGAACACACGAATATTGCTCTTCAGTCTGTCCAGGTTGGGTCAAGACTCGAGAGAGATTGAAACCGCCGAGGCTCGACCATGCTGCTCAGAATTCATAAGGGAATGGAAAGTCGAAGGCTGATAGGCACTAGACTATCGGAAATTAAATTTTAAATCTCAGAGCACCGCGGCAAAATTATTCTGCTTTGATTGAATCTCCGTTGCGTATGTTTTCCGATGAACAAGTGCATTTTCTAGATGTGTGCAAAACACCCTTTTTAGCCCCGTTTGACAATAAAATATACATGGTTGGGTATATGAATGAAGAGGAATAGAAATAGTAGAAACGAGATCGAGGATACATTAATAGATGTCACTTCTTTTATGTAGCAGACGATTTGCCTCTAGCTACCGTTGCTTTCGTGGATTCTGAATCCTATGGACGAATAAATGGTCAAACAACTGGCGCAAACATACAGAAAACGAATGCAACTCACAATACCAAGGATCTCCTTCATTACGCCAGCGAGCACCTTGACATGCGCGGGCGCAAACATCGTGTCGTGCGCACCCGCCGAGACCTTCATCTCCAGATTTCGGATGCGGTAATCCCATCCATTGTGGTCGTCCACGCCAGTGTCAAAGTCGCTCGCATGACCGCTGCGGTACCACGAGCGATCCTTGGGAACGACGAGCGTGGTGCGCCCCTCATAGTGTGGCGGCTCGAAATCAAACATCGAATCCAAGTTCTTCCGAATCTCGGTGCGAAGCTTAGTCTTCCACTTCTCGCCAATCTCTGGGAAGTTGTGCGAGATGCGATCGATCGAGCGTTGCGTCCAGTCTGTCGATTTCAGACTCTGGCGCTCGGATGTGGGAATGTAGATGGGATCCAATAAAATGAGATGCTCAACCGTCTCTCCAGCTCGGGAAAGCTTGTCTGCCATAGAAATAGCCACCTGTCCACCAAAGGAATAACCGGCGATGATGTAGGGACCATGTGGCTGAACGGTCTTAATTAAGGTGATGTAGTGATCAGCCATTGATTCGATCGTCGAAAAACCGGTAGACGATCCAAAGTGCTTGTCTCCAATGGCGTACATCTCGGTCGGCATATACGCGCCAATTCGCATGAATGGTGTTGCCATGCCCGTGATATCGTGCACGATGAAGAGACGAGGCCGGATACCTTTCTTTTTGATAGGTAGGAATTCAATGAGGTAGTCGGCATCTGCGTCTTCGGCTTCCATGATCGCTCGCGCATCTTGTCCCATAGCATCCACGATCAGGTTACCTAACTCTCGGATAGTGGGTCTAAACAAATATTCAGCAAGTCAATATCAGCGTGTTGTTGTAAAAACTCACCTCAAATAAATGTGATTCAAACCAATGTGAACGTTGAAGGTCTTGGAGATGACACCAGCAGCTTGGACAGCCATCAACGAGTTCAATCCAAGGGAGAACAGATCGTGCGCAACTCCAAAGGTACCGTTCTGGACTCTCAGCATCTTACTAAAGATGTTCATCAGCTCGTTCTCCACGTCGCCTGTAGGGGATCCCATGTCAGCATTGAGATCAGGAGTAAATGCTGCGAGGTCCATCTGCTTCAGCGTGTTTCGGTCGATCTTCCCACTCCGCGACGCGGGAAGTTGCGCAAGGACGGCGATGAGGGATGGATACATGAATCGGGGGAGACGCTCCGCAACAAACATCTTCAACGCTTCGTTGTGGTCTTCCGCTTGGCTCTGCGCCTCAGCCTTGAACTCCACGAACGCGACAATTGCAGGCGCATTCTGCACCGTGCGAATGACGACCGCTCCACGTCTTACAGCCGAGTACTTGGCAATAGTGTCTTCGATCTCCCCAAGTTCAATGCGTTGACCGCGAAGTTTGATTTGCCTGTCAGCACGTCCGCAATACTCGATATTCCCATCAGCGTGGTACAGAGCGATGTCTCCGGACTTGTAGATCCGCTCTCCAGGAACAAACGGGTTAGGGATGAAGGCGTTTTCAGTGAGCTCTGGTTGGTTAAGATAACCCCGGGCGAGCTGGATGCCACCGATGTAGAGTTCTCCCTCTACACCAACGGGAGTAGGGCGAAGCTGATTGTCCAAGATATAGATGCGGCAGTTCGGTAGAGGACGTCCGATGACACCAGTAAGAGTCGAGGAACTGACGTGGCAGGATACACAGTCAACGGAGGCTTCTGTGGGGCCATACATATTGCGTAAGGTGACGCGTCCACACCAATCTTCGATCAGTTTCTTCCCGAGAGCCTCGCCCGCAACGACAACGGTCTCCAAGCAAGGGTATTCATCAACGGGAACGACGGCAAGAATAGATGGTGTCACATGCAAGACACTGATGCGGAGAGTGCGAAGGGCCTTGGGGATGTCTCCAAGAACAAGTTCCTTCTTTCCTGTAACGAGAGTTGCACCATGCGCAAACGTTCCAAATACGTCGACAATGAAGGGATCAAAGGTATATGCCAGCGATGACATGACACGAGCACCCTGCGTGTGACCATACACGCTTGAGTTTTGTACGAGGTTAGCAATCGAGCGGTGCTCAATCATGACCCCCTTGGGCTTGCCAGTACTACCACTCGTGAACCTTGGAACGATTAGAGGGATGCAGAAAGAATGAAAATAAAAAGACATACATAATATAAGCAAGGCTAGATGCTGAGAGCCCTTCAACATCAAAGTTCTCCGGGTCGAATCTACTGAGTCGTCTTTGATAGCTCGGATCATCAATGTACGCGATCTACATCGAGGTTTCAAAGAATGCCATCGAAGCGCGACAGAACTACTTACCAGAACTTTGGACGCCAAGCTCTTTTGGAACACACGAGAGTGGTTTGACGTCGTTAACAAGACCTTGGCACCACATTCCGCGATCATGAGCTCCTTTCGGAGGGTCGGGTCATCCGGATCCAACGGCACAAAGGCCCCTCCGGCCTTGAGGACCGCCAAGACGCCAACAATTTGACTAATACCACGGTCAAAGCACAGAGCCACAACATCGCCGACACGTACTCCCTGCTGGATCAAAGACTTTGCGACGCGATTTGCTATGCTGTTCAGTTCCTTGTATGTCAGGGCCTCGGAATCGAACTCGATAGCCGTGAAGCGCGGCGTTCTCTGAACCTGCTCTTCAACCAAACGATGGAGGCATATCTCCTTGACGGCCAATTCCGTAGTCGATGAGAGTTCCTTGATAAGCCGCTCGTGCTCGGATTTGCTGACGACAGAAATGTCCTGGATCTTTCTGTCGGGGTTCTGGCCGAGCATTTCCACGAGAGAAATGTATGCTTCCAAGAATTGACGGGCTGCTTCTTCCGTGAAGAGGTGATTATCGAATCGAAGAATGGCGTGCCCATTGCTTGGATGCACGGTCAGTAAAAACTCGTATTGTTCCTCTCCATTCGGAAGCGAGATGATGGACTTGGTACTAATGTGGTTGGAACCGAGCTGAGAGACGGTTTCCATGTTCATGCCTCCAGGTGCGAACAAGTGCTTAAAGTATCCACGACTGCCGGACGAGGATTTGCCCAGGCCAACGAGGTCCTCGTACGTCACTTCGTCATGTGCCAAGCAAGCGATGAGGGAAGTCTTGAATTGTTGCAGATAGTCCGCGAACGTTTGTGCCTCGTCAATAGCAGTCTTGATGGGCAGCATGTTAGCAAAGAAACCGATGACATTGGTCAACATCGGTAGATTGCGTTGAGTCACAGGAGTACCGATGACGAATGTTGATTGCCCAGAATATTTGTGAAGGAGCACATTGTATGCCGCAAAGAACCCTGCGAACGGTGTGGCGGCAACCGATGCGATCAACTTCAAGTATTGTTCAAGTGGGCCAACGCCAATCTTGGCTTCAATCTGTGTCACCGGTGCCAGTTCGCGATCAGAGGGAGTTGCGAGGGTGAGGTGAAGAGGCTGCGTCTCTTCCAGTCGCTCAGACCAGAATTGCAGATGTTGCTCACGGAGCTCGGCGCGGCGCTCAGAGGTCTTCAGAAGCCAGTCACTGAAATCGGAATAGTGGATGGCGACATCGAACAAACTCCCGGGGCCCTCCAAGTAGAGTTCGAACATCTCGTAGAAGAAAATACCAAGAGAAGCTTCATCAATGATGATGTGGTGGACGATGATGTTGAAGGCCCATGTATTGCCGCCCAGGTCGAACATGGTAGCGATGAGCAGGGGCAAGCGATCGACTTTGAAATCAGGCTCGTTGTTAAGTGCAAGACTCATCTCGTAAGCCTTGGCTGCTGAATCGGGCTCTCCGGAAAGATCGACGAGGATCGCCTTGAAGTCAATGTCCGGGTAAATGGTCTGCTCGAGCTTTCCTAGCTCTTCGTTCCAGGTAAATGCGGTACGCAGGGCACCATGGCGCCGAACAACCTCCCCTATGGCCTCCGTCATACGGTCAACATCAAGGGGAGTCTCGGTGTGGATTGTGACGAGGTATCCTTCGTGTGTATCCCATTGAGTAGCACCATAGCGAGACATGTTGGCGTCGATCTTGCTGACTGCACGTTTGCGAGCATTATCACGTTCACGCTAGAGTCCGATATTGAGCGAGCGGTCGCACGATGAATTATAACGTTCGTACCTGAGCCAACCAAATGCGATACTGATGCGGGGACGCATCTGACGTGTATGGTTCGTCGTAGGCAAGACGATCGTTGAGGATAGGAACCAGCGCATGTCCATATTTCGCTGCACCATCATCTACTAACAAACCTTCACTACCTCCAGCGCTCGCATCAGCCTTGGCGAGCATTTCATTCAATGTTCCGATCGTCATGGAACCAAGAAGTTCAATCTGGCTGACTTGGAGGCCAAGCCGCGCCTTGAGTTGATTGCTGTATCGGGTTGCTAAGAAGATGAGGCCGTTAATGAAATGTTCTGCAAGAAGGAATTGCTAAGCTCACCTCCGAGGGAATCCAGTCCAAAGCTAGTGATTAGCGCATTTTCGCTGATCTGGTCGACGTCCATGCCCAACAACATGGCAAGCAACGAAGCAGGAGATTCAGAATCGTTACCCTCGTTACCTACAGTGCCGCCGGCAGAGAGACATTGCTTGGACAACAGGTGTCCGTACAACAAAGGCTCGCAAGCGGGGAATGTCTCCGGAACGTCGCTGATAGCGAGCATTGGCACATAGTGGGCGACCTTGCGAACGAGCGAATCGCCAATAAAGTTGCACACTTGCGCGGTCGTCATGCCTGTCTTGGTGAGCTGCGCTGTGTTGGCTTTGCCCTTCGTGGCGAGTACGAGACGCTTGAAGATACCCGAGTCGGTGATTGGCGGGAAGGACATGGAGATGGTGTTGGGAATCAGGTCTGCTATACGATCCAAGTACCTGTGCAGACAGTTAAAGTCTAGAAAAAAACGAACCCAAGAGTACTCACAATTGTGAAGCGCAGTATGCCGCTTGACCGGCATTGCCGAACACGGATCCGATGGTCGAGAACAGTAACATAAAGTCGATCGTGGCAGGATCGATGCAGCTGAGAATAGTATTGAGAACGGCAACCTTGGATTGGTAAACATCGTCGAACGATTCCTGTGTCAAGTTGGTGAATTTGGCATCGCGAAGGACGACAGTCATGACGAAGATGCCTCCGACCGGCCCAGCTTCCTTCGCTTGTGCAAAAATCGCGGCCGTCTTCGCCTGGTCGAGCGCATCGGCTGCAATAACCTCGACTTGCACACCTGCGTCACGCATGCTTCGGACATACATGTTGTCCGTTTTGGTAAGACCTCTCGGGCCGCGACGACTGGTCAAGAAGACATGACGAGCACCATGATGCACCATCCATTCGGTAATGCGTACACCGAGCTCACTGCAACCACCGACGAGAATATAGGACTTGCGAGGATCAAAGAGTTGGCCTGCAGGATCGATCCTGACCTCAGCGGCGGTTTCAGGAACAATGACCAAGGAGTCAACGTCATCGGTAGCGGCCTCCTTATACGCTGACATTGTGACAGTGCGCGAGTGGAAGATGTAGGGTTCCTCAGCATGACTTGAGAGTACAGCCGAGATGGCGGGAAGGAGGAAAGCTGGTGACACAGCAGCGAAGCGGTTGATGTCCAGGACATGTGAAGACGCAACGGCCCTTGGGATCTCGAGAACCTCGCCGGATTGGACGTGGATATAAGAACCAAACGGCGAGAGATACTCCGTCCCACGAGCATACACGTTCTTTCCGCTACTATTGAATATCGCGTCGAATTGAGATAGGGCCCCAGATCTGACCCACTCTGCGGCAGCGAGGGCGAAGTCGTCAATCAGGATGATGTTAGAGATCGGGACCCTGAGGCCGCTCGATAGTACTTCTGCTTCTTGCAGGCTACCGACTGTGGAAAATACTTTCGCGCCGAATCGTTTCGCGACTTGAACCGCGGCTGAACCAGCAACTGCAAAACGAGAGGTAAGCCTACGGATCAGATAGAATGGGCTTCCAGTTTACCTGAAGTGCCATCGTGCACAAGAACCGTGGAAGAGGCTGAGATGGAAGCACGGACAACGAGACCAATCCATGCCGAAAGCAATGGGGCAGGCAAACCCGCTGCTTCCGTAGCGCTAACACCTTTGGGCAATGGGATAACCGTGCTCTCAGGAACGACAATAATGCCTGTAGGAGTTTGGCAAGCAATTCCTACGACCTAAGCATTCAACGGAGGATTAGAGCGGATAGACAATGCAGTAAGGGAAAGCGCACCTCGTCGCCAACCTCTACACGTGTGACAGAAGTTCCGCGAGATTTAACGAATCCAACGAACGTCAAGGCCGACTTTGAAGAGGCTCCGGATTCAACGCCAAGCGCTCTGACCTCGATCTCCACATCGGAAACTTTGAGTGATGGCGGGAAGTAAGCAGCCAAGGCACCAGACGCCCCCGTCAAGCCAGCGGCAGGAATAGGCACCTGTTTGACTTCCGGACCACCGTAAACGAGTCGACGAACATAGACATCGCCATTCTTGCCGATCTTCATGTGCTGCTCGAGAAGAAGCGCGTTCTTCCGAAGATCGTGCACGACCGTCTCGCGCGTGGCGTCATCCAACGAATGGTCTTCGAAGAGCACGGAGAACACTTGGTATTCTGGCGATTCGGCAATGATGCAGGACGCGACACCGAGAGCGGCGATGCCAGCAGCATCGTCGTTCCCGGTGATCCACAGCTCGGCTTCCGAAGAAATGTTCTTTGCAATTTCAATGAGATCGCCTTCCTGACCGTGCTCGAATGGCTGGACGATGACGGTCTTGAATGGCCCACAAGGAATGGAGAGAGTAGGTTGCGTGATTTGAGCATATAAGAATGCTTTGCCATCAATGAAGTTGGAAACGAGGACGACAGACCCAGCGATAGCAGATAATTTCCTGGACAGTGAAGCCAATGTCAGGGGTTCAACGCTGGCGTCCTCCACTTCAACAGCAGAATCTAGGTTTGGATGATAAGAACCTGGTGACTAAGCGATATATGGGGCGAACTTACCAGTTATAGAGAGGAGAACAGCGCCGTTTCTTCCGACAATATTTGCAATCGAAGTAATGTCAACTTGGACAGCGGCGAGATCAACATGGTGCACCACCACGTCGAAGCTAGAAAAGATTGCTAAGCACCAAGCGGTTTGCAAATTCGAACGGGATCTACTCACCTAGTGAGAGGTGTGTTCGCAGCGTCCTCACCGAGGTTCCAAGATTCGAGAACCAATGACCTAGCGTGAGGGTAGTGGATGCTCCTCGTCTTCTCATCCGCGTCAGACGGAGAGCCAGAGACGCAGAAATACTCGACAACAACACCAACTTCGTCGACGAGAGCCTCGAGGGTCCCATCAAGATCAGCGGCGATGTCCGAGGTCTTTGCTACGTCCGCAACACGAACCACTCTGCTGCCTGCAACTGCCGCATCGCGTACAAGGGATTCAAATGCAGAACGAACAGATGCTTGCGGGGACAGCGCCTGGAGCGACGCAGGGAACGACTTGGGTTGCCACACGGTAGTCAAACGTTCTTCGCGGCTGCTGTCCGTGATGGGAACAGGCTCCGCGTCGGGCGCACGGGCAATCTCGAAGCCCTCGATTGTGAAGAGAACTTTACCCTCCGAGTTAGCGATGACGTAGTTGGACTTGAACGGACCAGCGGGCGCCCAGGTCGTGCCTGTAAAGTATGTCCAGATGCCTTTCTTGATCTCAGCGTCGAGATCCGGCGCATCTTGAGAATCCCAGCGACGGAGAGCGTCGATCTTGACGGGAAGAAATACCCCGTTGAAGTCAAATTGTTTCGTCTCCATGTTGATGAACATCGCCAGACCGCACTGCGTGATACTGTCCAGGATACCTGGATGAATAGCATAGCCTTTGCCGAAGACATCCGGGGTTCCTTCCGGGACCTCGAGGTATGTCAAGTATGCCTTGGTACCCCAGCTAGTCTCCTCGTCGATTTCATGGACGACCTTGAGGTAATTCTTGAAGTGATCTTGGTAACGATACGCTGAAGGAATGGCCGCGTAGAACTCATCCCCGGTGACAGAGCCACGGGAACGAGCAAGCTTGGACTGGAAGTCAAAAGTGCGAGGGGCTTTCTCGTCGTAAGCTGGGTTGATGCGAGAGAAGGAACCGCTGGCGTAAACAGAATCCAATACGATCACACCATTGTCGTAATTGGGGGTCGTGGCTGCCCTAAACTCCCACTTATCGCCATTGATTACGCAACCAGCGTGTCCTGGGATGGCACCAGCAGCATTCAGCACGAGTGGTTTGTGGATGGCGATGTCGTTGACGACCATCGCGCCATTCTCCAGGATACTTTCAATATAGCTATGATACCAGAACGTTGAGCGTTAATCAACAGAAAAGTGGTTTAACGTACCCGGAAGCAGGGAAGAGAACTGCATCGAATACGATGTGGCCGGTCAAATCTGGGTGAGTATCAGCGCTGACACGGAAGCGAGACGACGCAATGGGTCGGGGCCGTTCTCTGAGCCTCTGCGACTGCTGCATCCCAGACTCCTTCCATGAATACGACTTGTTGTACACATATTCCGGAAGCGTCGCTTTCATAAAATCAGTCGCACCATCAGGGGACGCGCACAGCCTGTCAAAGTCCACGTTTTTGAACCCTGCACTAAGGAGATGCCCAATGCCTTCCAAAAACTGATAATGCTCCCCCGTGTTTTGTGCAGGAACCTTGGGGTTCGGACGACGAATCAAGCTGATCGGTTCGCCCCCACACTGTTCCAGGTACGCCTTCAAGACGGGGTGTGGCGCAATCTCCAAGAATCGGACTCCGTCGGGGCCTTCGTCGGAAATGATCTTGTTGATAGCAGTTCCGAAAAGTACCGGGCGCCGAATGTTATCCCAGCAGTAGTCGATGTCGAGATCTCTGTCCAGCCACTTTCCATCTGTAGTCGACATGACGCGGGCGAATGGCGTCTTGGTTCCCTGGCTAAGAGGAGTCGCCGCAACCCGTTCCTTGAAGAGCTGTTCCTGGGGCTCCATGAGAGGCGTGTGGAAAGCGCAGGTAACGCGAAGCTTGGCATTGAAGACCTTGGCCTCGGGATCGCTTGCGAGTTCGACGATGGCGTCGATGAGTTCATGGGTGCCAGCCACGGTGACGGCCTGAGGAGAGTTGATACCAGCAATCCACAATCCAGAAGTTGCCTTGGCTCGCGAAAGGACCTTGCGGATCATCGTCTTGGCCTTCTGTACACCGACGCCGAGAGCAGCCATGGCGCCATTCCCCTCTGCGCGGTTCATGGCGGCCGCACGGGCGACTGCAATACCAATGGCCATCTCGCGATCGTAGTGTCCAGAGGCATAGCCCATAGCAATCTCACCGATACTGCACCATGGTCAGCGAGAACAGAAAAACGAACAGTATTCCCCACCTGTGGCCAACTACGAAATCGTACTGAATACCCAAGCTCCTCACGAGGTCCACCAACGCAATCTGGATGAATACCAAAGACAACACGACCTCCTGAACGGGCCATACGCCATTGGCAGGTAGCTTGCACTCGACTCCAGGAACGAACAGACCGGTGCGCTCCAGCATCGAATCTTGTCCATACTTGTTGACCAATATGTGATCGTTCTCCCGGATAGCGGAGAGGAAGGCTGGGTAACTCTCGGCGAGCTGACGACCCATGAAGACGTGTTGCGGTCCCTGGCCCGCGAACACTAAGCAAAGCTTCGGGCCCACGTTGGAGTTTCGCAAGACAGGTTTCGAGAATTTGAGGGATGCATCGAGTGAGGATCCGACGGCGAAGGCACGGTTGGGGTAAGCACGTGCTTGTCGTCCGAGGTCGCGAGCGACAGAGCGGAGCACGCGGTCTTCGGTTTGTCCGTCGTAGGCACTGATAAGAACGTCTTTCCAGCGTCCAAGAGTAGGTTCTGTAAGGGAACCAATGGAGAAAAGATGTAACGGCTTCTTCTGATTGGCCGGTGCAGCAACCGACTTTGAAAGGTCGGCAACGGTCTCCACGGTCTCCAACACGATGTGTGCATTGGAACCACCAACACCATATGACGAGACGGACGTCACCCAGGTCCCATCTGGAGCAGCCATATCTGCAGTGATGCTCTCTAGCTATTGAAGACATTATCTGATCAGCCGACAAAACGTGCGCAACAAGCGAAATACAAACCTCGGTCTGCACCTGCATCTTGAGAGCAGGGAAGTTGATCTTGGGATTAGCCTTGGTGAACCGGATATTTGGAATGATCTCCTTGTGATGCAGCATCAGGGATACTTTGATCAAGCTTGCCAGAAAGCTGCACCCTTCGGTGTGACCAATATTCGCTTTGACACTTCCAACTCTAAAGAAGAGTTGCCATTTTACGATCACGATGCATCTAAAACACGCACCTGAGAGGCTTTTGCGCATTGCGCCCCTTTGAGAATACTTTGCCCGCAGCGTTCGTTTCGATGGGATCGCCAACCTTGGTTCCTACGATGGAGTCATCAGTACCACGCATCCCACCCAGTCGGTCAATGACACGCACCAGTAGCATGTAGTTCCACAAAGAATGCCTCTGATGGATCCCTCTTGGCGACCCGGTAGGCCTCCTTGATCGTTTCAGCCTGCATATCTCCTTCGGGCATGGTTAAACTCTTTCCCTTGCCGTTGGCGTTGATAGCACTGCCTTTGATAACGGAATAAATTGAATCCCCGTCTTTCAGAGCGAGGTCAAGTCGCTTGATGAGGACAGCTGCCACACCCTCGGCGCGTGCATACCCATCAGCGGACGCATCGAATGACTTAGAAGACCCGGTGGGGGATAAAACACCGAGTTTGGAGAATGAAACGGTATGTTCAGGGTTGATGATCGTGTTTGCGCCTTTTCCATGTCAACATCCCACATCATACATAAATATCCCAAAACTGGACCTACCTATCACGAGTGCCTGGTCCACCTCTCCAAGTTTAATGGAACAAAGTGCGAGGTGCATTGCAGTTGCGGATGCCGAACAGGCTATGTAACATAAGGCCGGATAATTAGTGCACAAGCTTGTTTCAAGATGGAAGCGAAAAAGACGTACCAGTGTCTACCGTCAATGAAGGACCGCGTAGGTCAAACGTGAAAGAAATGCGGTTGGCTCGAATAGAAACACAGCGCCCGACACCATTATAGTTGTTGATTTCATGCCGGTCTTCGTCAAGTTCGTCAACGGTCGTCAATAAGTTACCGAAAAAGACACCCGTATTAGATCCTCTGTAATCAACACCCGAATCTTGCAGTGCCTAAGAGACTCGATTAGACCGGTCGGAAAAGGAAGATGAAACGCAGAGGACGGACCGCTTGTGCAGCCTCCAATGTGAGCCTAATCGCGGGATCAAAGTGTGCCGCTTCCTTTGCAGAGATACCGAACTCGAGGGGATCGAATTGATCGATGCCATTGATAAAGCCTAGCTTGGTAGTGTGGTATTTTCCCGGTTCATCCTTGCCGCCTATCAAAGACAGAACAGCGTCGTTGATCACAGTTGAAGTAGGGCAACGCAATCAACGACGTACCATACCACTCCTCATGAATCCACCTCTCGGGGGGAGGCTGAACCATTCCATCGCCCTAATCGTGATGCTTCAACCAAGGCTGAACAAAGAGAATACAAGCTACACGTACCTTGTTCCTCAGAAACTCGTAGTATAGGTCCTTGTTGTCCGATCCTCCTGGGAATTTACAACCGATCCCAATGATAGCGACAGGGACTTGCGCAGACATTGTTGAAATTATCAATCTTCGTTAATAGTGCTGGTCAACAGTAAGAATACAGTAGGATGCAAATTGAGGTCAGAGTGTGCAGTAGATGGACGGACGAGAGGGTAATGGGATCGTCACCTCGGCGCGCAAGGGTTTAAATATCAATGATGAAAAGTCAATTGATAACGAGATCACCAATCTCTCGGCCCAGTACCTTTGTTGGCATCAATCAGGCTGTGGTAGCAACCTGATTAGACGCTGAAGTGCAGGAACGTTATTTTCTGGTGCGTTGAAGCTGGCTGCCATGCTCCTGTGCCGGACCATGGTAGTGGTCACTGGTAAAGGCATGAAGAAACGAAGAAATTGGCAGTTCCTGTTGGAATTTCTTCCACCAGCCTCGAGAATGTGAGGCAAAGTTCAATTTTGGGCTGTGTCGCAGGCGTCCATTTGCTGTGCCATCACTCGTGCGCGTGACTGATGATTTGATGGGACTAAAGCACCGCCATACACTTGCGCCTCTATATTTTGAAAACTAAGGATCCCCCCTTCGTGTCGTTGAAATGTCTAATTCAACCAGTGATCCGGGGTGTCAATGTCATGTGTCACAGGACTGTATGATACACAGTATCATAAAATCAGATGAGCCAAGTGTAAGTAACATGGTCTGCGAGAGACATCAACTATGGACAGTAGAATCAATCTACTACAAAATAGGGTTCTCGTCAACAGCAGAAGAAAAACGATTAAAAAAAGTGTGGGAGTATTGATCATCGTGTGCTTAAGATAGTCAACATCGGCGTGCGCATCGAGCACGTAAAGCGTCGCGCCTGAGCTGGCAAAACGGGCTTGAAACCCGATATCGTGCTTGGCGCCATACTGGCACCAGCGCTCGGCATGCATGCGAGAGCTCAGCTCTCAGCATACGCAACGCAAGACAGCGGCGACTTCCTCTCTGTAGCGCTTGATAATCTCGCGTGCGGTGAGAATGACCGACGCATTCTTTCCTTGTCGCGGATTCCATCACCATTGCTACGCCGTGCGGCCTGGTAAGGTACCGACGACAAGGAACGGCCAGCATTCTTCTCGCACTCGGTAACCTTGTAGGGCCGTCCACGCAACCGCGGCCTACTCCGCTCGCGGTGGGCAAGCGTGAGGGAAGCCACGAGCTGCGGCATTGCCAACGTGAGTGTTTGTGCGCTAGTAGGAGATGTCCCAGCTCGTGCCGGTGGTGAGGGCGAACGCCGAGGGATGCTCGGATGAGGACGGGACCGGGGTGGGATCTCGAAATGAACGTGGGGTCTGTGAGACGTAGGTGTAGATGATGTGATTGGGGAACTAGAAATGCAGGGAGCTGCCTCGGATGTTGACGGGAGATGACTACTTCCTTTTGGGTTCAACTCTGTCGAGAGTGCGCATGGAGCCGAGAGGTTCAAAGACGGCACCGATATACTTGGCGACGAGATTCGTGGTAGAGGGTTGGGCAACGCCCGCCCCTCAGTACAGCCATTATCAGCCAACCTCTTTTGTATCTTTTCGGCCAACAGACGATCCATAGCCTCAAAGTCGTGTAGTCCAGATAGTACGCTAGCAGAGGCGTCCAGCTCGCCAACAGACTGGCGGATCTCGATGCCACGCAAGATACTCCGATGGACGATACCCAGCCATAAGAGCTCTGCCACTTGTTGCCTGCTTTTCCTCGGGCGTTTTTGTTTTGCGTCCTTGCCAAGACTACCTTGTGAAGAAGACGCGGAAGAATGCGCGGAGCGACGCTTGCGAGGAGCCCGACCTACAGATGGCGAATGGCCATCGGGACGAGGAAGGCGCGTCTCATCCAGCATATCCACGTCCATGTCGCCATCCAATGGCGTACTTGGGAACGGGACGACGCTTCTCACGTCGGGGAGATCCGGCTCTGAGCCCTGCATCCCTGATGCACTCTGCGAGCAAGCCGCGGAAAGTGATATGGAGACCGTAGGCGGAGCTTTCTGAGTGACCGGAAACAAGGAAGGGGTAGAGGGCCAATAATGGTAACGAGGCTGATACGAGGCCGAGATGGAGGATTCAACATTGCTCCAGCCACAGCTCGTTCGGGCGTTGGAAGTTGGATAGACGAAACTTTTACGATACCCAGGATCGCAGACATTAGAATACGAGTTGATGTTGGTAGAATCCGCGAGGGCCGGACGAGAGCTCGAAGATAAGGAGGGTCTCGTAGTCAAAGCAGGTGACGAGTGAAGCGACAGTGAAGGGACGTGTGTGGTCAACATTTTCCAAGACCAGATCTCAGTCGCTGCGCAATAAAAACGATACGCGAGTGACGGCGATCAGTTAATAAGTGCAAATGAGAATGGGAAGCCGGGCTTCGCGCACGAAACGTTGCGATTATCAGGACGACAGATGATTGAACCAGGGAACGTCCTGCGCAGCTCGTTACGTGCGGTTCAGCAAGAGAAGACCGAAAGACCGATCTCTGCCCTGTTTCGATATTCGTCCACCACAAAAGTAAGGGGATTGGGGAATGAGCATACAGTTTTCGATAGACACAACAACGGAGACAGACCTTTTTACTGGGACACGACAGGATGGTTGAAACAACAAAGCAAGGACACGGAGTTCGCTTGGTTCGGGTTGGGAAACACGAGGCAGGCTTACATACATGCACCAGTCCCTGCCTGTGCAGTCACGGTGCACCACGCCGCGAACGCGATATAAACAGCATTACAATCACGTGCACGGAAACAATGACCACAGACGTAAAATGGATCCGGATCTAAGTTGTATCCACAGCGTGTCCGCATGCGATGCCATGCTAAGAACTCAACGGTGCCGGTGAATCATCGATGAGTCGTCTTGGGACATGATGTTGTATAGGGAGCTATTCCTCCAGCAGTAAGTACGCGGTGTGGGTTTATGCACTAAAGTTGACCCTGAAAATTCGAATGTTGAACGTTCGAACATCGATCGGGTCCGCCTGAACCGGAGATGCACGTGATGTGGTAAACGAGCTCGTCGAACAGATTGCAATCAGTCAAGATGATGCCACTGCTTAGCCACTGCCATATTCATTTCCTGGCAGTGGTGGATCCGTGGACTCGTCGACGAAACTTGTTCTACACGTAATCTGAGCACGAGATTCGATGGGCAAGTATGAGCAGTGAACACCAAGGCCCACTTTTGCCAGACGGAGAAGGATGTGTCGCGGGGTCACACCAGTTGGAAGCTGAAGCACTTAGCACACAATCGAGCATCCTCATTGAATGAAATGCCGCATGAGTGGATATCCCTACCACACCCACACCTATAAATAGTAACCCCAACAAATGGCAATCAAACACCCCAAAAGTTGTTCATACGGCATGCCTAGCTTCAGATTCGAGTCGAGCATAAGTTCTCGGTCGCCCGATAGTTAGAATTCCCCGAGGACAGACTCGCGTGAAGAGTACTTGAGCACGATGACAGCGTTGATCATCTGCGATACGTTTTTTTATCCTTCACTACTCTTTAAAAGGGGTAACTTCTCGGACCGCAAGATAGTGAGTGACATGTTGGTGCTATGTAATAGTTTCATTAGCTTTGAAGCTTCGAAGTCTGACTCAGGTTACAGAATTTTCGCCAGGGTGCATTTCAATGTCAAATGTAGTCGTCCTGTCCAGCATGTCATATACGCCTAAATTCGAAATCATTACTACGACTCATGAGTCGTCTGTAGGATATTTTCGCGCCTGTTCGATGCTCCTATCAAAAACGCAATGTAGAGTCATCCCTTGCTGGCGGAGAGCTGGGATAACCTTTTTACCGACCCCGCAGTGCAATTGTAGTGTACAAGTATGGCAAGTACATGGTAAGCGAGCCGCCTTAGTCAGCTTATCGGCACACTTGCAGCTCATTGTGGAGATATAAAAGGAAATGTGTCGTACGTCCAGTCCAATCAGAACCCTTCAATTAAGCCTCGTGTAGACCATGAAGGAGTTGTCAAGCGATATGTAACGTTTCTCCTCAGATTTGCTGATGCCGGTGAAGGGATCGTCGCATATATATTCTGGTGTTCCGTTTCGGACTATTTGTGTTCAGCATGGCCCCACCTGCGCAATTAATCAGTCTTGGGCAGCCGTAGACTCGAGCTGCCTTCCCCGTGCAGGGTATATGTAGCAGGTGAGCGTCATATCATCCATTTACCTAATCTGATGAGTAAACTGGCCCACCAACATTACGTTTGTCACAAACAGAAAAGCAAATGCATATATATAAAACAATGCTAGATTGTTAGTGGGCATTATCCTCTCCTTTCCCATGGCTTTGTCCGCTTCAACTGCTCAGCTCGCGGTTGTGGTTTCCCTCGCAGTCTTGACCGTGGATTTGATTCGGCGGTTCTTGCGGGATCGCGCCAACTCGGAAAGGAAGGGGTATCCATTGCCTCCAGGTCCTCCTTTACTGCCCTTCCTTGGGAGCGTCCTTTCTCTGGATGCTGATACACCTTGAAATACATACGCAGGATGGGCAGTGAAGTACAGCGAGTGTATTTTTGTGACTCAGATTCAGAGTGAGCCTGCTTCATGCCACATCAGAATCGGGTGTCATATACACCAGACTTTTCGACCAAGACGTGATCATCCTCAATACGCTCACGGACGCGGTACAACTGCTCGAGAAACGATCCCAACTATACTCTGATCGCCCTTACCTGGCCACTGTTGAGCCGTGAGTAGCTCCTTTCAGCTTGCGGGAGTTTCTTCGATATGCTATGATGTTTTCCGCTCTCCTAGGTACGGGCACGATTTCAGCTTCGTTTTCCAGCGCTACGGCGATCACTGGAGATTGTGCCGGAGAATATTTCATCAGACATTCCGTGCCGAGGCTGCAGTTGCTTTCCGTCCCACGCAACTTCGCCGATCCCGTCAGATGATCATAAATTTGATCGAAGATCCTTAATCATATCAATTTCATTTCTCGACGTGAGAGTATATTTGTACGATCTTGAGATAACACTCATTGTTGAATTACTCAAAGTTTTTCTGGTGCAGTTGCGATGACTGCCGCATGGGACTACGATCCTAGCCCTCGTAACGATCCTATGGTCGCCCTTGCCGAAGATTTCCTCCGTGCATCCTTGCCGGGATTGACACCCGCGAGAGCGTTACTTCTCAAAACTTTCCCATTTTGTGAGTACGTTCAAAGATTGATATCAATTGCATTTACAAACCCTTTCCCGACAAGTGTTGCATGTACCTGACTGGCTCCCTGGGTCTTGGCTCAAACGTGAAGCGAGAGTGTCCCGTGCCATGGGCATCAAGATGATCAATAGTTTGTACCAAAACGTCCAGGACCGGATGGTGAGTTTTGGTTTGAGTGGGCATTAAAAGATGATGATATACTAATAAGCTGTATGCTTGTGCAGCACTCAGGGGAGCATGTGGGCGGGTTGGTTTCGGAGCATATCGCTCGTATGCGAGACTTTGATGACGCGGATAAAGCTGAATACTCAACGGCCATCAAACATGCCTCTACCACTGCCTTCCTCGGTAAAGTTTCTCATGCAGAACCAAGGGATGTCGGGCCGTATCTCATCCATTCTTTATACATCAGGTGCTGCAGAAACGGTTTGTTGCCCATATCTCTTTTTCTGATAGATGTGTGATGCTTAACGGGATCGCAGACGACTTCCACCCTGATGACGTTTATGCTTGCAATGGTGGAGCACCCTGATGTCTGGAAGCGCGCGCAAGCAGAGCTCGATACTGTCGTTGGGACTGACAGGTTCCCTAACTTCGACGATAGAAATGCATTGCCATACATGACTGCCATATTCCGCGAAGTTATACGGTGACATCCGGCCGTTCCCTTGGGTAGGTGTTCCAGGCCTGCGGATCCTCGTCGAATGCATCTGCTAAACGTTCACGTTGTGAAGGTGTGCCACACGCTGTCATAAGCAACGACATTTACAAGGGTTGCTTTATCCCGAAAGGCATGTCTCATCAGCGGACGTATGACATGAGCTCATATTGACTAGCCGTTCATGACAGGGTCAACGGTTTTCGCTAACATCTGGTATGTTGTCGACCCTCTTCGCGATACCTGATCTGTAACGCAGTGATCTGATGAAATGTAGGGCGATATCTCACGACGAAGCGCGGTATCCCAATGCGCACGAATTCATTCCCGAACGGTTCCTGGATGAAAGAGGGATACTAAATGACGACAATCCAGCCTAGTTTGTGTTTGGATTTGGACGCCGAATATGTCCAGGTAAAGGCCATCAGCCAACCGACTCAGTACGCTGGCGGTGGTGGTTGCGCGTTCACTCGAAGTTGTTCTAACCACCCCCCCTTTTTTTTGCAGGCCGACACACTGCCGATTCCACCCTTTGGATCGCTATTGCGACAATGTTCGCTACACTCGAGTTCCATCGCGCCAAGGACGAAAACGGCAAGGACGTCATGTTTGAGGCGAAATTCGTCAACTCGCTCACTCAGTGCGTTCTCATCCTCGGGACGATCATGATCGCGTTTTATGTATGCTTACGCGTCCCCCTTGCTTTTGTTCCCCCCAGCCACCCGGACAATTTCCCGTGCCACTTGGTTCTTCGCTCACATGTCACCAAGGAGGTTCTGGAGCAAAACTATACCAAGTGATTTGGCCTCGGGGACGTGTACATGTGTTGTGGGGAGAACGCAAGTTGATCTCGGGTATTTAGGTTGTGATTGTACTGTAACTGACAATGACTGTGCCTCACTTGGCTATTGTGAGTGGAAGCTGTACGCGGTCGATTCCCGAGTGTTGATAGATTGAATGAGTTTTCTGATTCAAAGCTCTGCGGCGGTATAGCAAAGAAGTTCGTAGGGCGTGTTCTCGTCTCGTTGGATGCTGGAGGTCCGGTGGAGGAAGCTAGTAGTTCGTGGATCACGATTCGCCTGGTAGATCGACTACGGAAGGTTCTGAGAGTTTCAGTTTCGCGATAAACAAACACACTGGCGGAGTCTTCCAGTTGCGGAAGTACATCATGGTTGTTGAAATTGGGATCCGACATCGTTCGATGCATTGCACGGGGGAACTTGAAAATGGCGACACTTCACCGTCCAGACGTACTTCAAGTAGCAGATCAATTGCTGATGACAACAAGCGCCCTGCCGTGCAATGGGCTTATTCTGATCCGTCTCCTGCATTCTTGGTTTGCCGCATAGGTTGGTCAGGTGATTGTAATCGAATGATGAATGAATAGAAGTTGGAATGTTCACCGCGAACGCGTCTTGAGTACTGTCACTTGAATATCCCTCCCAACACAATCCGCTGTTCCTGCCATGGTTCAACGAAATTTTGGGGCTTTCTGGAAAAGTGAGGAAAGGTTTGGACGCAGCGAGGGTCGAAGTGGTGATACTACCGCGCGCGAAGATAGACAAGTCGACGCCCTTATCATCTCGTCCCATGAATTGAATGGCAGCTGAGGTGACTCTACGGAATCATGGCGAGTTCGATTATCCAAGCTAGTAGTTTGGAGTTGGTCATCACACGGCCACTTGTAGATGCAATCGGATAGTACTTAGTACTAGCACATGCCAACTCGTAAAATAACCTTGATAAATTTACGTGGTTTTGCTGTATGTAATCGGCGTAAATCGGAGAACGCGGGGACAACTTTACCACGTCATGTCTGCTAAGTTGCTGTGCCGCCAGCTTCACTTTTTGAAGTTACAGTTGACCGTACCAAAAGCGCTTTTTTGTGTTTCGTCATCATGAACGCTATCATGCCCTCCGATCAACGCCCCTTGGAAAAACAAGATGTACCCGCTGTAATCACTGCTTCTGGAACTCTCATCGACACTGTCCACGTTGCAAATCGCCCTAGTATGGAAACTGTTTCTCCGGACGGTATGTTGAGTAACACTTTTGACCTGTACATGAAAGTTCATTGCTTTTCACGCAGCCTTGTTCAAGGAGCTCAGCATCTTAGACCGATTATTGACACCACTCATCCTTGTCTTCATGGTTGTCGGTGTTGTTCTTGGGGTGTTCGTCCCGAGTATCCGGACGGCATTTGATACCGAAAAGTTCCACAGTGTTTCCGTCCGCAAGTGACATATTCTTTGCCGAGATTTCATGTCGTGATTGACCATTTTGCTACTCTAGCCATTGCTGTTGGGCTCATCATTATGATGTGGCCAGTTCTCACCAAGGTCCAATACGAAACGTTGCCAAAGATATTCTCGTCTTCGCGTGTCTGGATTCATATCGGTATATCCCTCGTCCTTAATTGGATCATCGGTCCATTTGTCATGCTCGGTCTAGCCTGGGCAACGTTGCCAGACTTGCCGGCTTATCGGACGGGCGTTATCTTAGTCGGCCTTGCTCGATGTATTGCTATGGTCATGATTTGGAATCACCTCGCGAAAGGCGACCCAGAATACTGCGCGCTTCTTGTTGTTATTAATGCAGTCCTCCAGATTGTCTTGTTCTCTCCATATGCCATCTTCTTCATCAATGTGATTGGCGGAGAAAAAGAGGCTTCAATTCACCTGGCATATGGGAATGTCGCGATCTCGGTACTTATTGTGAGTCTGATCGATGCTCATTGTTGCACTTGGCTGCACTATTTATGACCCAGTACCTGGGTATCCCTTTGATCGCAGGGGTGGTCACCCGTTACGCTGTCTGGTATTTCACCAGCAAGACATTTCTCGACACTCGCTTTCTCCCGATATTTTCGCCTCTGGCATTACTAGGACTTTTGTATACAATTCTAGTGTTGTTTGCATACCAAGGCCACCAAATTATCAGCAATATTCGACCCGTCTTCCGTGTATTCGTCCCCATGATTCTGTACTTCGTCATCATGTGGACCTCTACCTTCTGCTTGATGTATTATCTTTCCCGGAAACAACACGGGGCTGGGCATCACTTTGGATATGAAATCACTGTCGTACAATCTTTTACAGGAGCCAGTAATAATTTCGTTGGTTGTCTCTTCAAACTCTGAAAATCATGCCGACTGATGGGTATGTTCTGTAGGAATTGGCCATCGCTGTGGCGATTGCTGTTTATGGTGTACAGTCAGAGCAGGCTCTCGCTGCCACGATTGGACCTTTGGTCGAGGTGCCTGTCTTGCTTGGTTTAACCTGGCTTGCTCTCTACTTGAAACGAAAGCTCAACTGGGGAGGCCTCGATTTGGGAGAGTTGAATGGGGAAACATAAGGTAATGCGTCATGAAAGGAGCATACGTTGTTCATGCCAGCTGTCTTATCGTATGCCAAGTTGAATGATGGTTTTCGCCGAGTTTATTCTGAAGTAAGACGATTGTGCTCTATCACGCGGAGTCACATAACTTCTAACTTTCTGTGCCGGTCATCGGACCCCTTTGAGGATGGTGGAGAGCGGAACCCATGGTGGCGATCCCACCATGGGACCGCATGGCAGCGCAAAAGTGCGTGCGGGATTCCGAAAGGAACCCGGGCGCCCGTTGAACCTGTGGGAGTATGCCTGGTGTCCCCAGGTATATCTGGCACTCCACCGAACCTAGCCCACATCGCAACCAATCCGGTCGGGGGTCGCGCTCTCCTCATGCCCCTGCCGCCTCTGTGGACTGGCCAAATCCCTTGATAGATCATAGAGCATGTGCGCAAAGAGCCAAGGGATAAAGCCCACCGATCTGTGGGACAGTTTGCTACGATTAGCTGGTAGCCGGTGGTAGCCGATGCTAGCCGAAGGTATGTATCCTACTAGTAACTACTAGCCTCAGTACCAGAACCAATTCACAGATCGGCGGGGGAAAAGTTACTCAGGCTGGGGCCGACGGAAAAGAGGGCGCATCTTGCTAGAAACGCGATCACGATTCAGTGACTGGGCAGTATGCTGCACGAAGATGTGGCGATGTTATGGCAATTCCACTGTGCTGAGCTCCCATGTCATTCTCACTACTATCCACGAGATCGCATACTCTTCCTTGCTAGATAGGTCCTGCATAGTACATTAGTAAGCAGCCCAATTCAAGGCTGTCAAGTCAATTCCGTGCACAGCTTTACATGATGGTGCATCTACAGAGCCGCCATCGTAGCGGGCGCCTCCGAAGCACCACCCACAGATTTTTCACATTCAACATCAACAATATCCAACTCTACATCACATTCAGATGCCTAAGCGAGCATACACACTCCCTCCTACGACACCCCTGGTACAACAAGTTGGCGGACACGCGGGCGTCCATGTTACGGAAGATGAATCACTCCTCCTCAAACCTGCGTTGCCGCGCGAGATCGCCTTTTACCAGTACGCCCGGGACATTGACGATCCCTCCACGGGAGTACCTGCACTCAGAGATTGGATGCCCAAGTTCTTTGGGTTGCTAAATCTAGAAGGAAAGCTCGCCGACCCCGACATGGGGACTGCGTCTGCCATCGTTCCCATTCCACAATCAGAAATTGGCACCTCTGCGCCCAGTGACAGTCTGGGCAGCGGTAATGCTAATGATATCGCTCACTCGAACTTGTCCCACCAAACCCTCGTCCTCCAGAATCTGTTGTACGGCTATCGCAAGCCCTGCGTCCTTGACGTCAAACTAGGCACCATACTCTACGATGAAGACGCTTCGGAGGAGAAAAAGGCACATATGATAAAGAAGGCGGAAAAAACGACATCGCTGCATACCGGCATGCGGCTGACCGGCTTTCAAGTGAGCATTTTCTTGTATGATACCAAGAATGAAGTAGTAAATGATGGGTTTGTATTCTCCCGTGCCGGTAGGTGTATTCGAACCACTCTCCCGATCCGATCGTGTATGGGCGCGAGTATGGGTATCACTTGAAGCCGGAACAGCTACAAGAGGGTATTGCTCATTTTTTTCCTTACTCAATTCCGACTGGCCAAACCAACGATTGCCTCGACACGCCGTCACCATCAGACTCGGGCGTGGGCCTCCCTGTGGATATCCTTCTTCATCTTCTTTCATCCCTCCATCGCTCACTCGCCCAACTCCGTGAATGCCTCTGGGGTGCAGAGGTGAGAATAGTTGGCGGTAGCGTACTGATCATCTATGAAGGAGACTGGGAAAGGGCGGGAGCGGTGTCCGGTCGTGGTGGGGGACCCCACGAGGAGGAGGAAGATGAGGCTGACGGATCCGAAAGCGATCAGATCGAGGTAGAAGTCGACGAACAAGGGGAAATCATCATAGAGTCCATTTCGGGCAGTGCGTTTGAGACGTCGTCCTCATCATCGAATACGGATCCGCAGCCCCGCATGTACACGGTCTCTCTCATCGATTTCGCCCACGCGCGAATCGTGCCTGGGAGCGGACGTGATGAGGGTGTTTTGAAAGGGATGGACAACTTGATAAATTTAATAGACGGTCGAAGGAAGGATATTGCGGCACTTATAGAGAGAGGAAGGGAACGGCGGTTGGGCGATGCGTTGGAACTCACCTTGGTGTATTGATATCGTTGGGTTCGTTGGCGGGTCCATTTGTTTACCATATTTTGATATGAACTTGTCCCATACTCACAAAGGTTCGAAGCTGCAGTGTTGCATAAATTAAATAATATTAACGCTGTTGCCCGACCTACCACCTAGTACGATACGTAACAAGTCCGACACTTTTATCGTCCTTATAGCGAGCCCAATCGGCGGGAAAAAATAAAGATAAGGAAATGTCATACCAAACCCTTCAAGGGGGGCCTGCCTTCATCCCATCTGGCAAGTCTACTGTTGACGGCAGTGGTCATCTTGCGGGCTTTGGCGCGGACGTCCAAGATGGCATCTTCCCACGCTTTTGCTTCACGAACATTGGCGGCACGTAACACAATTGTGTCATCGCCACGTGGATGCACCACGTGCAGCCGAAGAAGTGGATCATCTCGGCCTCCCCACCGAGATGGCTTAATCTCGATCTCATTGACCGGAATCGGCTGAGTCCCGATCGCAGATTCGGTAAAAGTTCCATAGGCGGGATAATAATTACTTAAAAAGCGAAAATCCCAGTCGGACGTATGCACTCACCACGCGATACAAGCCTTTTTCGGTGTCGTCCACGAGGACGAGGATGTCGTTGCAGAGCAACACGCGCAACTTTCGTCCACTCTTGGCCTTGCTCAGCACGCCCTCCTTGACAAGCTTCCGGGCGCCCAGGTACCGCGTCGGCGCAGTCAGATCGAGCCTGCCTTGTCCGATCCACAACGAGCTACTGATCTCGCTGAGCCGTTCTCTCCCTTCTCGTTCTCGGATCGTCTCGTTCACGTGTTCCAGAATCTTTTCCGCCGTTTGCAGCGCGGACGATATCGACTGTCGGTCTGCATTGTCATCCAAGGACGTGGATGACGAGGACGCGGAAGGGCTGGCAATCGCCCCGGATGGTGGTGATGTCCCAAGATCCGTGTAATGCAGGATCTGGCGGATAAGCAGAGGGTATCGGGTGAGACGTTGCACTATATACATGGTTACGAGATATCCGGTAAGTTTCAAATATCCACTCGAGGGTCAGGGAAAAACGAACTAGGTACAAGCAAGTAGCTCGACAAGTCCAAATTCCGTGCTGACGGGTCTTCCCGAAGGTTCTGTAGTGGAATGGTAATATTTACAGGTGTCCAAAAACGAAGCCAAGAACGCACCTGTAGCTGTGCAGCCAATGCTGGATTAGTCTCCCGCATTTGCTGAAGGGCCTTTCCAGCGTTCGCTTGGTTTACACAGTAGTTCTATCGTGCAGAGTACCACATCAAGTAAGTGAGAAGTATACAACACAAAAAAACATGAACAGCTGCGTACGAGGTATACCGCCATGTTCGGCATGTGTTTTTCTAACAAGTCACCAATACGGTCGATGTAGAGGCGGCAGTCCCGCTGACGCTCTTCGAGAGTCGAAAGGAATGTCTTCGAAATAAATTTAGAATCAAAAACCAAATACCAAACGTGATGTAAACCCAATCCCTCACCGTATTTGTGAGCAGTATGTCTTCGACATTCGAAAAAATCTTCGCCGTAGCTTTTTCGTCCAACGCTTCCATCAGTCGGGAATAAAACAGCTACAGGCACGATCAATATCCATTATACGCTCGTCATGAAAGGGAATGAAGGGATCTTCCTCAACAGTACGATAAACTAAGGGGGGAAGCCACACACCTCGACGATGAGCTGAACATCCCGCACATAATCCGCCTCCGTAGAAATCAATTCAAAAATCGCCTCTTGGCGTTTCCGCTCCTCCTTTGGGATTCCCTCTAGCGCAGACCGATCGACCAGACTCGCCCAAGACGATCCAAACGCCGGATCATCCTCTCGCATTGGACCGCCCTCCCCGCCGGATGTCGGTGGCATCGCCACCGGGGAGGGCGTAGGCGCGTACGACATCGGGATCGGCCCAGAGATTACAAGCTTGCGGTCGCGCTCATGGTTGTTGTCCGGCGTACTCGCACGCGTGTGGCGCCCAAGAAAATTGAGAAACTGTGACGTGCGACTCTCTCCACTTTCCCGTTCTCGCTCGCGTTCCCGAAGTGACGGTGACATCGATACAGCAGGCGACCGCGGCGGCGACGGCAGTCCCAACGACCCGGTCTCAAAGGATGCCATTGACATTCTGCTGGCCGAGGCTGAGGCCAACGGGGCATGGGGATGGGCAAGTAGGGGCGAAGGATGACCGGCCCCTCCGTGTCCGTGCGACGCCTGCATCTTCTTGAACGTCTCATACCGCTCGAATGCGTCGTCTGGATGTACGATGCACCCGTCCGACTTCATCTTGAAGTGACGATTTGTTCCAAGAATATCCTCCCCCTCCTCTTCTCCCTCCCCCTCAGCTCCGCCGCTGCTAGTGTTATTGTGATCATTGTCGCTGAAGCTGACAGCGGGATCAAAAGACCCGAGGAACATGTCCGAGAATGCTTCTGTTTCTGGCAAATCAAGCGCCGGAATTGGTGGCAAGCCCTTTGCTGAGAGGTGCGACAGTCCATGCCGAGGGCCCAAAGGCGCCCGTGGACGAGGAGGCAGACGAGGTCGAGGACGAAATCGATGCTGCTCTCCCGGAGAAGACTCGCCGAGCTCGTAAAGCGAAGGGGAAAGAGGTCCTCCAGAATTCGAGATGCTGAGTGCAGGCGGCGCGGACGGATGTCGGCGATGGCCACCGTCATGGTCTTGAGGCTCACGATCACGGGTATGAGCATGCCCGTCGACGACGATACCGATACCCGTACCGGATGGGACATATGGGCGTGCTGGGCATGGTTGACCTACTACGAGCCCTTCGTCCACTGCCCCCTCCGCAGGCGTAAGGGGACTCACCACCAACCCCGCCGCTTCAAGCACTCGTTGTCGCTCGATCTCGCGTGCCGCCGACGTCACTGCAGAATCACCGTCGTCGGAATCTTCCCCAGAGTCCACATCTCCACTGTCCAGCGAATAATATGTCGCCTCGTCTTCGTCCTCGTCGCCGTTGATGGATGACGAGCCAGTTCCCCGTAACTCGGGCGCTCTCACGAGGCTCGATCGACGAATGTCTTGCGGGGAAGCGTACGGCGTGCTGTAAACGTCAGTCGTTGCCCTTTCACTGCGATCACCAGTGCCACTGTCATCGGTAGCATCACGATCTGTACCACGATCAACCTGAGCCTCACTGGCCACGGGGACCCTCAACCTTGGGCTTTGAACCCTTTGGTGTTTTAATAAACCCGACAACTGAGCGAGTCCTAGACCCAGCCCAACATCAGGGCCAGATATACCGTCCAGATCGACGTCTGCTGCGCCAACGCCAAAGTCGCAATTGAAGGAATCACGTTCAAAATAGGACGGCCGGCATGAGACCGTGGCAATTACGATTTCGTATGGGTGATATTTGAGTGAATTTTTGTAACGGAAGACACGAGGTTGATTTTTTTTTGGTTTGTGTTTGCGTTGAAGTTTAGGGGAAAGGGAACGAAAAAGAAAAGAAAAAGGAGATGTAGAACGCAAAGGCAACAGGTAGGTTGGCGTCCATTGTATGCAACCGATGACGAGGGGGTTCAGATCACAGCAAAAATAAAGGAAAAAGCAAAAGAGATATATTTCAGCCTATATCCACCCCGACGAGTAATAAAAGGTAAGAGGAACTCAAGAGGAGTATTCTTTTGGCCAAGGAAATCCACTAACCCTCAATCACCTCCAGATACGCGGCAGGCACGATGAACACGAGACCGTCGCGTTCGACTTTCCACCAATCCACCTCAGAACGATCGACGACGTTAAGCGCCTCGCCTTCGTTAAACGAAAGCTCGTCCGAGTTCGTGCCCTCGTAAGAGTACAACGCTGTTGCATGAACTGCATTTCGCATTGAGTCAGCCATCGTGAGGAGCAGTCTATCTAGTGACAAGGCGCACCTTGTTCCACTCTCTGAACGTAGGTCTGAGGGAAGAAGCCCGTTTTTCCATCCCGGACCATAGTACCGTACCACCAGTCGCCACCAGACTTGGAAGGATAAGCAACGATGATCGCGTTTGGATCAAAGTCTGTAAAATTTCGAGTGATGAATAAACCAACAGCACGTGACAATGGATACGTACCTAAATCTTCCGCTCGCTGTCCTGCGTAAGGATACAACGATCTGACGCGGAACGCTGTGGAAAAGATACCCGACGTCAAGGGTGATGACGGCATTTACACAACCCGTGTACATACCAGTAGATAAATCGACATCAGCCATGAGCTCAGACCCGTTATCCTGAGTATGGGCATGCTCGGAGACTTGGATGGCAGGGACCACGCCGGCATCAGCTTGTTCTTCCTCAGCTTCCTCGACGGTCGCGGGAAGGCGGTCCACCTCCCGCTTATTTGTGTCTGCCGCCAGTGCGTTATACCAATCCACGGATTCTCTTTTTCCGTGGCTAAAGGAAGCACCCTCTTCCATCACAGGCGCCGCGTGAAACTCAGCAGATGGAGACGCCGTGAAGCTCGCAGGGGCGGGAGCAGGAGCGGACAGCGGCGACGGTGGACGAGCAACGGCATTGATATGCGTAGGTGGAGCGGTGTCGCTGATGACCCTTCCAGAAGTGGTGGCGCCGCTTCGGTCATTTGTGACAGCCTTTCTCAGCCGGGCACCACCCTGAATGGCATTGAGCAACGCACCCCGATCACCTGTTGGAGCGGGGGCGGCAATCGGTGCGGACGGCGCTACTGGTGCAGGCGGTGCTGAAGGTGGAGGCGGCGGCGGAGCAACAGGGGAGGCGGGCCCGCCTGCAGTCGTAGCAGGTCCAGCCGATTGAGGACGCGAGGGTAATAAACCGCCAAATAGCTGCTGCGCAAGACCCATGCGCGTATCTCTCGTCCCAAGATCTTCGTCACTGCTATCGTCTTCCTCTTTCTCCATGACATCATCCCAGTCATCGTCACTATCCTTCGGGGCAGTGTGGTACGTAGTTTTAACTGGTGGTGGAATTCCCGGGCTCTTGGGAGGCGCGGACGACGGAGGTGGTGCGGTCTGGGCGCGGAAGAAAGGGTTGCTGTTTCCATTTCCCGTAGCTGTCGGCGGAGTAGCGGGAGCAGATCCTCCACCTTCTTTCATCAACCGGCTAAATGGATTGTTACTAGGCTTGTCGGATGCAAGAACTGAAGCAGGAGGGGCTGGTGGGGGCGGTGGGGGCGGGGGCGGGGGAGCCGGTGCCTCGGCGGATTCTTCTTCTTGTACGGATGAAGACATCAGCAGTGCTGGAGGTGGCTGAGGGGGAGGAACAGGTGAACTCGATGCAGTCGAGGTTGTACTGGCTGCCGAAGAAGCTTTATTAGCCAAGAATTGGTTCCTACGTTCCTTATAAGCCTCCTCAGCCTTCCGTGCTTCCTCCTCCTCTTCCTCGAGCTTGCGAAGGAGAGCGGCACGCTCTTCGCGTTTTCTGCGTAGAGCTTCTTCCCGTGCTTTGAGAGCGGCGTCTTCGGGATCTTCCTCAGGTATGACGGGGGCAGGAGGAGCCGGGGCAGGTGCAGGTGCAGGAGGCACTGGTGTCCGAATAACAGGGGTGGGCGCCGGAGGAGCACGAGGGGTTGGTGTTGGAGCCTGAGCAGGGGTAGGAGCAGCTGGAATACGGGAGGTAGCTCCCTTCCGCGGTGGAGGCACAGGAGGTCGCTTGGGTGGAGGTGGGACAGTCTTGGTTGCCGGCTTCGGCACTGGCGCGGACGCTGGGGCTGGTGGGGCAGCGGTCCTTGTAGGCGTTGGGGAAGAAGTCTTGCCTTCCTTCAGCGCCTTCTCAGCTTCAAGCTTTTCCCTCCTTTGCTTTTGGCGCTCTTCAGCCTGCCTCTCGGCTTCGCGCGCTTTCTCCTCTGCCTCTTTCTTCTCTTGGGCAAGTCGATCCTCGATGGTGGTGTCAAGGACAGGGGAAGCAGGAGAAACGGACGAAGGGGCGACGACACCAAGGGCTTGCTTACGTGCTTCCAATCGGCGTTGGGCTTCAGCCGTAATAAAGGCCCGCCGTTCCTCGGGGGTCATATTCTTCATCGCAGGCGCAGGAGAACGAGCAGGAGCAGGAGGCGGAGGCGCTGCTTGACTGGCGCTGCTAGCAGATGGTGGTGGTGGTGGCGGCGGCGGCGGCGAGCGTGCAGCAGTAGACGATCCACGATCACGGTCACGGTCAATGTCGCGGTTGCGATCCCTACCGCCATCCTTATACGGCCCATCCCGATCATTATCTCTATCGCCTCGATCGTATCTTGATGCGCCCCTAGAATACGGTCGTTCCTCTTCCTCTCGGTATCGCGAAGCTGGTGAATACCTCCCGCTATCATCATCACCATACCGTCCAAATCGCTCATTTCTTCGATCCCGATCACGTGCCCTCTCTCGCTTCTCCCTCTCTTTCCTTGCCTCTCTTTCTTCCATCTTCTTCTCCAGTTCCGGTACTTCCTCGTGCATTAACCTCACAAGTTCTCTTTCAAGACGCCTCCGCTCCTCCTCCTTGGCTGTTGTCCTCGGGCCTTTGGAAACATACTCGAGATCCTCTTGTAATCGCGTGATCCTGTACCGTAAATCCTCGAGTTCCCTATCCAGTGCATCAGACGAGCGCTCGGTCGCCAACGTATCGTCCAGCATTTTCTGCGTGTTCAATAACTGCCTCTTGATAGAAGAGAGATCTGTTGTCGCAGGGCTCGCATCGTCCGCACGCGATCGAACGGCACTACGGTCGACGTGGCGATTGCGAGGTTGGTAAAATCCGCCTGGGGGTTCGACATCTTCATGTTTATAGACAGTCGCATCTTGACGACCGCCTTGCTGCGTGAAGGAGGACGAGGAAGCGAAAGAACGTTCTTTCAGACGTGAAACCGGCGTATCAAGTCCAGACGGAGATCGTGAGCGAGTATCGTTCTTGAGAATGTCCTTGAGGAAATTGACCGATGTATCGAGATCCCGCGAGGAAGGAGGGACAAGTTCAGCAGGAAGTTCATCTGGGATATCGTTTCCATTGAGTCCTGACAGCGATACAATATTAGTAAGTACGTGAATCACGATAAACGGAGAGCCGGTGCGTACGTCGGTAAATCAAACCCATAGCAACATGAAACTCTGCCAGGTTTAGTTTACCCCGATTATCGGCATCGGCCAGAGTCCTGCGGCCCATAAATGGAGTGCATCAGAAATTGAACCTCAAAGTATGTCATAGCAGAAACTGACCAAATCCTCGCGAGATCATTCCTATCTAGGCCACTTTGTCCAAAGACCTCCAAAGCTGTTTGACCGTTGATGAAACCTGTTCCTTGCGCATCCCAACCCCTGAATATCTGATCATATTGCTTCTTCTCCGCTTTACTCAATGCCCACGGAATTTTAGGTGTTGTGCCTCTTCCGTGCGCTTGGTTATGTTGTTGGAAGCTCTGCTGCAACGAAAGACCACCAGGCTGCTGCTGCGGGAGCGGTGCGAGCTGCGGCGCCCCTCCGGATGTATACGGGGCAGAGACATTGACAGGCATGAATGAGCTGGACATCATTTGCAGTCGAGGATCTACGAAACCAGTGACTTGAGGCACCAACGGAGCGGGACCACGCCCTGCGAATCCAGTAGGTTGTGATAAGAACCCGGCACCCGTTGGCTGGGTGACCAAACTCGGCGCGCCTAAGCGACTCTGGTTCGCATTTAAAAAATTAGGTTGCTGCTGAGGCACGGGAGGTGGAGGTGGAGGCGCATTTTGCTGATAAGCAGAGGGAAGAGGCGGAATCGGAGGTGGTGGAGGGCGTTGCTGGTAGCCAGACTGTGCGTCTGGAAAACCTGTGGGCTGTGTTTGCAAGAAGTTCGTGCCTGGATATCCGGTTTGCTGAGGTTGAGCAAGTCCTTGCGGCCGTGCACCCGGAAAGCCAGTTTGCTGCTGCGGAGCGAGACCACCGAACCCTGCGCCCAATCCTGACGCACCTGGCTGACCACCAAAGCTACCCTGCGGTTGCTGGAACTGAGGGGCGGCATTCAGTTGTTGACCAGGGTGAAATTGCTGTTGGGGTTGCGCGCCAGCAAACCCTGTTTGCATAGGATACTGAAATCCTTGCTGGCCCCACTGGGACATGACGAATGGTAGACACCAGGAGTAGGTGAGCAGGTAAAGGGTAGGCTAATAGTGTACTTGAAGTACGTTGGCGTGTAACAAGGAAAGAAACTCTCCTGCGGTCGTTGTGCGCGGTGATGATGAAACTTGGACCAGCGACGACTTCGCTGTTATCGTGGGCAACTTTGAAGCGGCGACTTTGTGAAATATGTCCAAATATAGACTTGTTTGTGAAATTATTTTTATTTCCTCGACTCATCTTGACTGCGATAAATTTCAACATGATCAAAGTCAACTTTACATCAACAACTTGGTACTGCGGATTCAATCACTGTCCGCAGGACTTGGTACTTTGCATGCTTCACGTCTGGCGCACTGCCTTTGCCTCTGCAGCGTTGCGGGGATCATAATACACCTAAATCCACCCCTGATGCCCCCCTTAGCGCCGGCACCCATCAGTGATACCAGCACCTTGAGAGATGAACCCTTCGAACCATTCCAGGCTCCCCCTCGCAGACCCTAGCATTGCCGCTGCCGCCGGTGGAAACACCTTTCGTATTCGGCCTTGATGACATGAAGAACATCGTGTGCTCCGTCTGTGTAGTCCACGCTACCTCGTCCGTACCGTCGATAATACTACGACCACCGTCCACGTTGGACAGGTGGTCCTCGCCATTGTTGAGCGCAAGACGATAGGATCACATTTCCCAGTGCATCACCGATGAATTTTAGTCATTGGCTCAAAGCACCGATATTGTCCCCCTTGTAAGTACTCGTCTACCACGAGTTCTTGAGATTTCCGAATCAGCGAACTCATCGTCAAGAGGGGGATAAACAGTTCGAATGGAGAGTTAATTGGGTTCTGTCTGCTCAAAACAAGCTTGTCACCACGAACAGAAAGTTGTCCAACAAAGTTAAAATCATGCCCCTCATGTTGTAGTTGCATGACCTTAGCCATGCCGAAACTGCGGCATGGTTTTCGTAAACGGGTCGAAAACGGATAACCCATTGTTTATGGCGCATTTATCGTCATCAAACCAGAATACGGTCACATGAGGAACGTTAATCGTCGTCTCTTGTCTTTGGCAAAACACAAACTACGGATGAAGGGGAAGAATTCTGGCTTAGCGGAAGGAGCCATTTCATTTGGCGTTGAGGAATATCAATATTCTATGAAATGGTTCATTCAGTGTACAATGCCCAGTTCTGACGATCTAAACAAATTCAGTGTATCATCTTTGCAGCTGAGGTCATTGTCGAGAGTAACATTCAATATATACAAAAGGGGCGCCGAGGTTATAATCCGATATCAACATGGCATGCCTGCCGGCGGTGCCGCTGCCATTGCTCCTGGGTTGCCTGGGTTGCCTGCCATGACAGGGCGGTTCGCTTGCCTCTGCTGCCTCTGCTGCCGCACACACTCGACGTAGACAAATGTGAGTATGATGTGATCCAACATGGAAGCCACGTTATCAGAGACGTCGAGATATGCTGGATGAGCCTCTTTCATAATCCCGAGATTCTTTCTGTGATACCGAACCAGCTGGGAGTATGACTCGGCAGGTTTCATCTATTCACGACGTATCACAAGATTATCCTCATTCGTCAGCCATTCCCCCACTCAAGCAAGCTGGCAACGAACGTACCCAACAATGTGTCATTTCGAACTTCCATTTGTATGTATGACCATCGGGTCCTACGAAATATCGACCACTGGCAGCATTCAACATTCCCATCAATTCGTGTTTCGAAGCGTCCATAGTATCCGTATCCGTATCCGTCAACATTACAATGCCTGGACAATCAGTGTGCAAAATTCAACGCACCTGCTCCACGCGCGCTTTTGCAGCATCATGTCTGCGGGTATCACCCTCCCATCGAACCGAAACTCCGTTTCTCTGAACCGATGCCACTCGATGACACCCATGGTCTCCGGGGCACCATTCGGACCGCTCCAGCGATACTTGGTAATTGTCGTCACTTTGTTGAACGCGGAGGGCGTGGCGATGGTGTAGTAAATGTATCCCCGCTCGTCAGAAATATCTGTGTTCATGTGATTGTTGGTACTGAATACGAGGCGCATGGCGGCGATCGAGGTTGAGCAGAGTGGAAGTGACCTGACGAGGAGTAAGGACGGATCTAGAATGCCACATCCGACGTTGGAGTGTGGAAACTTTGGGTTGGCCCCGTGGAGGCGGTGACGAGGGGGGCAGTGTGATGGCCATTCTTGTGAAGAAGAAAGACTTCTATTTCAGTGAAGTCAGTGACTATGCAAACCAATAGATAAATTACCACTAGGGTTGCCAGTAACACCAGTTCTCTTTTACTAGACGCACTCCCGACACGATACCGACATTCCTCCTCCATCCCGGGCTTGTTTCCCCGAAAGAACAGCCTAGCAGAAAGGACAACCTACTAGTAGCAGAACACATGGGCCCGGCGTGCCTTAACAGGCACGCTCTAGCTCGAAGCCTCAAGATCCTGCGGCCACAGGATAAACGAAGCGCAACCTGGCGGCGTTGTCCGATTTACGTAATGTCATGTCGTTGTGTGGAAGTTCTGAACTATAAATCTAGTACAAGGGGGTTCACATCAACAAAGACCGTTATCACTGGAGCTGAAGGTTTGGGGATGTCCGGATACTCGGTAATTTGCATTACATGACTTTGTGGCATATGATGCATTAAAATCCTTGGGCTAGAACCGTCGGACGTCAGCGGAAATGGCCATTATATATACTTAATCTTAACCATGGTATATTCGCATCCTAGACGACGGGCTCGGGACGAGAAGGACACTGGGATGGGGTTGTCGTCTACCCGCTGCTTGACTCCCGAACAACTTCAATGATCAAACAGACAGTAGTCTCAACGAAGAGCGAGTGGTGCCACGGACACGTTCAGCATCTCGCCGGAGCCGACGGTCAGGCTAATGAGCCTCATAGGGTTGAGATTACGAAGTAGCTCGGCCATCAGAAAGCGCGTGCAACATAGATGAGCCAGAGGTCACGAACTTGCTCCGCATTTATCGATTTGTTGATCGTAGTCATGAAGTTTGATCGTGCAGGGCTCTATAATAGAGACCCGATAGATCCTTCTCGTCTGAGTTCGTTCAAGTCGGTATGATCCACTGTGTCCCCCCGTTCGAGATTCCGCGCATTGGTGAAATAAAACCTAGGCCTTGGCGGAATTGATTTAGGAGTGTGAAGGACGGGCTGGCAAACCTTGAGGGCGTATTGCACTATTGGGATCATGCCATTCCATTTCAGTCTTCTCAAGTTGTGCCTTTAAATCACCCTCATCGCCTTCACTAAGACTCGGTTTTGACAGCTGTTCGTGCCTGAGGTGTATCCGGTGCGGCGTTGTTGACCAGTCACGTTTTCCTTGAAATTTGTCTGATCATGTGACGATTTCCAGACCTGGGCTTGGGCTTATATGGCATTAATTAAATGGACATCGACACGATCAGCCTCCCCGCTGATCACAAGGTCTACCACGTAACTCTTTTCAGTGCCAGTTTGTCATGACGATTTAGAGTTTGGACAAGTTCTAGCACAGGAAATTCCTTCGGTCAGTCCTAATATTCCTTATTGGTCAAAAATGCATATTACGTGCGGGGTAGAAGAGGGGAGAAAGCACCGTTATGAGAACGGCGGGCGCGGAGTGATGACCGCGCAGATGTCATCCGCGGCTGTCCTAGCCGAACTCCAGGCCAACTCCAGGCGCTACCAGTGTTCTTTTCTGACAGGTTGCCGCTTCGCACCTAGATTCCGCGGCTACATCTGCCCGACAGCGCTCCCTCTTAGCCATCTCGCTCACTCAGCTGATGTTTGCGGCGTGTGTTGGGTTCCCGGCGTAGGGTATCCGCAAGTGAGGAGGTAAGTTCTGTCGTGCAGTAGCTGTGTAGCTGCCCCCACCATAGAACATATAAATCTGGGCCAATCTGCAAAATAGGACTGCATCCCATCGCCCCATACACCCAACGGACTGAGCTCACCTTCTTCATCCGCCTCATAAGTACCACCATGATATCCATGTCTCTCGCCGCCGCTATCCTGGCATTTGCCTTGCCCACCTTCGCCATGCCCGCCAGGGCAGTGACGGAGAGTCTCACGTACGACACGACATACGACGACCCATCTGTCTCGTTGAATGAAGTCGCTTGCTCCAACGGCGTCAACGGTCTCCTCAGCAAAGGATACACCACTCTCGGATCTATTCCTACCTTCCCCAATCTCGGAGGGGTGTACGCCGTAACCGGTTGGAATTCAACTGCGTGCGGCACTTGTTATAATGTTACCTACGGCGACGTGACACTCCCCGTCTTGGCGGTCGACGTTGCACCTGGTGGATTTAATCTGGCTGAGGAAGCGATGAACACGTTGACGGGCGGCTTGGCGTACGAGCTTGGGAAAGTTGAGGTCACGTCGATTGAAGTCAACGTGTCTTTCTGCGGGTTGTAGTAATTAAATCGACGGTACGCACCTAGTCCATTCAGTTCGTTCATGGTGCTGATAATGCTTACCCGCGAAAACAGGATGGGGGACTTTGACAATTCGAATTTCACTTGACAAACGTACAAAGGGACGTTTTTGCTGTTGTGTTAGGTTTTCGGTTGGGCTCATTTTATAACATGTAACTCCTGAAAGTAAGACAACGGACTCTGAAACAGTATTCGTGCTACCTACATGAAATGTACACCTTGCGTCCGATGTGCCCATGATGTTGTGAAGCACGCGCTATAGCGTTCAATCGTACTGTAACGCCATCAGAAGCTCTCTGGACAATGTCCAAAGTCCCAGCATCAAAGGGAGCGCCACCGGCATCCGCGACAAGTTTCCGCGCTCGTGACGAGTCTACTGGTGCCGTGTCACGTGGCGTAGAGTATGTTCGTCCCCTGCACGGCATGCAATCTTCAACACGTTGGTCACCAGCCTCGCATACAACGCCCGACTATGTCATGGAAACTGACTTAGGCCCGTCTTCGCGAACTCGCAGTCCAGCTCGGCAGGTCCGACCGCGAAGATGAGCGAGGAGGCATCGCTCGGGACTAGCCGGCGTGTGACGACGAAGACGAGGGTCGTATGGGTGGCGAGATTCCACGTGCTCGTGAGTTTGCGCGGCTGCCTGGATGCGGGCATGGAGTACTTTTTGGCCACGCACAACGCGACGTGTATGACGAATGGAGTCAGAAGGTGACCTCTCTACAAACGGGGTCGCGGGTTATGAATAATATGCCTTGCAAACGTTATGAGTGGGTCAAGAGCTCCCCCGACACGTGGAGGGCAAGTACGACCGATTTTCTTGGAGGGTCAGGCGGATCCATGATGCTGTATGCGTCAAGCTTGACGGTCAGAAATAACACAGTTGATATCTAATTGTATACCACGGCAATTTCTGGCCAGCATGGCATTGTTTGCTCGAGCCCACTGCAGTTGAGTTCCGCAATGAAGTGGCTTCAGGTCTTAATGCGCGGCATGTACTCGTAGTCTTATGGAAAGCCGGACGGGTATGCGAGTGAGTCAGGATGTATCTGTGAAAATATCTCATTTGTACGCACGATGATGTTCACAAATGCAAATACCGGGTTATCACTGCAGAGGATGAGAGCGGGCTGAGGGTGAGTGACAGTGAACGAGCAACTGAAGTGTGTAGAACGTGCAACCGTCGCACAAGCAGATCGATCGAGGACAAGGAGAGGGCACTCACTGACATTCCTCCTCCACCCAGGGCTTCAACTTGTTGTAGTGTCCCCGAAGTAGTCAGGGGCAGCCTAGCAGAGCACATGGACCCAGCGCAGTGCCTTAACGGGCACGCTCTAGCGCTTTACAACTCCTCACGGGCCGTTCAACATCAAATTCCTGCGACCACATACCTAGTCAAGTAATCACTATCAGACTCAAACCCGTTGAACAAGGCTGTGGCCTACCTCGCTCTACAATATGGTGGTCGACCTACAGAACCGTGCGAGAGTCTCGCGTATCACATGAACATGCTGACTAAGCCTATCGCCGCCTGACTCTCGGCCCGTCGGCCCGCTGCCTGGCCTACTCCACCGTGACATACTAACAAGCCAAATCTGATGCATAATGGCCATTATTATGTGATACAGCTAGTGCATTACTACCATCCAGATGTAGCCGTCACTCCGACAAGTCCACGGGATGTCACCAAAGGCACTGTAGTAGGAGTACAGCCATTAGATGCGGCGAGGCTCTGCATCGTCTCCAACACTCTTTTGGCTCCACGGCCGAATCTTGCGGGACTCTGCGGTTAAGTAAGTATAACTAGCACTACTGATCTCGTGGCAACTGCTGCGTTGTTTGCCGCCGGCGCTTCAAGAACGATCCTGCCGCATCGACTCGACAAACATCACGAAGGTGATATGATCCAACATGGAAGTAACATCGTCAGAGATGTCGAGGAATGCTGGATGGGCATATTTCATGATCCCAACATTCTTGTGATACCAAACGAGCTGGGAGCGTGACTTGGCAGGTTTCATTTCTTCACGACGTGTCCCAAAATCATTCCCATTCGTCAGCCCCGCTCATCCCCCTCAAGCAAGAGAACACGGACGCACCCAGAAATGTGTCCTTCCAGTTTTCCACTTGTATGTACGCCCATCAGGACCTACGAAATGACTACTAGCAGCGTCTAACGTTTTCCCCGGCGATCCACATTAAGAAGCGTTGCCCATAATATCCGTACCCATCAGTTAACATAGTCATGCCTGGATAATTACTGTGCGAAATCCGACGTACCTGCTCCACCAGCGCTTCGCAAGCATCGCTCCCGCGGTAATAACCTCCCCATTGATTCGAAACTCCGTTTCTCTGAGCTGATACCAGGTACCCGATCATGCCCATTGCCCATAGTAGTTTCTGGGACACCACTCGGACCACTTCAGCGGTACTTGGTGACCGTCGTCACTTTATTGACGCAAAGGGCGTGGAGATGGTGTAGTAAATGTATCCCCATTTGTCAGAGATGTCTGTGCTCTTGTGATCGGAGGTGTTGGATGTGAGGCGCATAGTACTTACTAGCAACCAAGCCAAGGTCGATAGCAACCTAGGGAATAGCCATATCTAGAACGTCCTCCGATTTTGTCGGCAGGTAGAAGCTTTATAACAATTCGGGCCAGCCATGAAGGAGATGTGCTAGAGTTAAGCAGTGTGATAGCCTTTCTTGTCGAGGACTTCCTATCTACAGCACTAAAGTTAGATATACTCAGACGTTGACCTTGACAGTGGAAAGCGAGTAGATAACCTACTGTTGTGTAGTGTCATGGATAATAAGTCGGTCCCAGCGCTTCGCTTCATAGCCCTCACAAACCGTTGCCGAACATCAATGTCCTGCGGTCACATATCGAATGCGGCCATGTGTTATATAAATGACTTGGGAAACCTACGTACAGCCCCCCAACAGCCCCCATCAAACACGGTGAAGTTCTACGTTGTTTCCAGCACTCCTTCAAGCGAGTTCCGTCGCCAATAAGACGAAGGGGTTGAACCCGCAATACAGATCACATGGAAAGACTCAGCGTGTTCCATCGCACGTCCACAACGATCCGCTCTCCACACGATGTTATCGGACTACGACTCCTCTGTAACTGGCCGATTTGCTGAAGCGACGGCATTGTCGAAACTGGGCCTGCCCGTCATGTCAGATCGCTCTCGACGCAATGACTCGACATAGACGTAGGTTAAAATGACATAATCCAGCATGTGCTCCACTTTGGGAGAGACGTCAAGATAGGGTGGGTGTGATTGTTTTCGTAGCCCAAAATTCTTCTTGTGGAACTTGGCCAGCGTGGTGCTCGATTCTGCCGGCTTCATCTGAAAAGAGGCTTTAGTTTACAATCTCGTCTAGTAGTTTTTTAATCCTTTAGATGCACCGGAAAAAGCCACATGAGATAGCAGAAGTGTATAACATACCCAACAGTGCGTCGGTTCTAGTTTCCATTTGTAAGAACGCTTGTCGGGTCCTACGAAATAGCGCCCGCTGCCCAGTTCGCCGACGATGCGTCAGTCGTATGCGACATGAGACGCCATAGAACAGACGTACGTGTTCCACCGACGTTTCCCAAGCATGACATCCGCCTTGATCTCGTCCCCGTTGAATCGAATGAGCGTCTCCTTGACCTCATGCCACTCGATCGTCGCCATTGTTTCGGAGACACTGTTCGAACCGCTCCATCGGTACTTGGTAATTGTGGTCGTCCGCTTAGGGGTTCGAGGGGTTGATACGGAGTAGAGGACGCGGCCCTGCTTGTCAGAGATGTCCGAGTTCATGTAATCGGAGGAACTGAAAACGAGGTGCATGATCCAGAGAAAGACAGTGGTAGTAGGCCGGATGGGTCTAGGATGGTGGGGTATGGGTATGCAACGCCGATACTCACACTGCGTCGACGTTGGCGGTAGGTGATGCCCGTTATAGGTTACAAGCGTCACGCTCAAACACTCACGGGACATGTAGTGAGCCAGAATCTCGGTTGTCTACTTGAATACTCCCAGGATCCCTTGGCTCAGGTCTGATGGGAATGGAGTCGAATGCAGCTGATAGTAGTGCATGGGAAAGGATGCTTAGGACCTCTGGCGGCAAGGCAGGACCATCTCGCTGTAGGTTGAGCTTGTTGCGCTGTAAAATATGATGTTCAAGTTGGCGACAACACGCCTAACGTCTTACCTTTACAATGTATATAACAAGAGAAATTGTCAACGAAGACAGTACCATGAACTTAGACCGGTGCTGGGTCGGGGCAGGCTTGTGTTTATTTTACCAATCGGCTAAAGTTGCTGTTTTCTGAATCGAGTCCGAAGCTCTCAGACAGGTAGCACGTGACTCGCTAAAACTCTCTCGATCCGTACTTCCAGTTGACTCGAATTGGCAACGGAGCGAGGTGTGCTTGGAGGAAGCAAAAGTCTATTTCGACTCAGGCTCGTGGAGAGAGTGAGTGACGCGGCGGAACCGTACCCCTATATACATATTCAAACCCCGAATGAACTTTATTGAGAGCCGTCAGTTGGCATCGACGAAGAGTCGTGGGAATATCGACGGCTCAGCTGACACATCCGGTTTTCCAAAATTTAGAGCGACACATTATATATTTCAAAATGTAATTCGACATAAAATATTATGCATTCATATTATGGGGCAGACAACATATTTAATTACAATGGTAATCAAAATGTCGTTTTCTATATTTACTTTGAAGGACTACAAAATTAAATTTTATATATCCACCATAAGGCTCATTGTAAGATTACCTTTCGCGGACATGCGCCAGTTCTTATTTTGATGTGTCTACAAAAGATAATCTGATGCGGGCGCTGCTAATGTTCCCACCATAATATATTATATCACTCTCAAAAGCAATTACCACCGCTTGGTAATGGCTTTTGAGAGTGATATAATATAGTATGGTGGGAACAATAGCAGCATGCACATCAGATTATCTTTTGTTGACGGCGTCAAAATAAGAACTGACATGTGTCTATAAAAGATAATCTTACAATAAACATTATGACAGACATATAATACTTAATTTCATGCTGCTCAAGAGTTAATATAGAAAATGGCATTTTGATTACCATGATAAGTAAATATGTTGTCTGCCTCATAATACAAATACATAATATTTTATGTTCAATTACATTTTGAAATATATAATGTGTCGCTCTAAATTTTGGAAAACCGGATGTGTCAACGGAACGACTGAGCATGGACGCCGGAGACTGCCGGGCGATTGGGTGTCGAGGCACGTGCTACTCCAATATTTAGTCACGTGCATGTAGGGTGTGGTTCCCCCTGCGAGCCGGCGCGCCTGCGAAAGTGGTCTAGACTGACTTGATCGTTTCCTTGCAGAGCCACACGGGACACCACTCGGCCGCTGTCCATCGACACTTCCTGGTCGCAGTACCAATAATGTATTAGCCATAATAGACAGTTTACATATTGCGCAAGAAAAAAATCGCGCGATTTATTTGGGGTTTGCCATCCCATACATGAGAAGGGGGCCGCGTAAGTTTGAAGGATCTCGAACATCACTAGGACTTCTAGGAAGGATTACAGGTTGCGTCTTAATGTGTCTGTTACAGACGATGGGTATCGAGTAACCATTCGTGACGCGAATAGACTTCCATCACTATTGTTCGCGTCAGGTTGTCTTCAACTCCCTAGTATTGTCCCTGTAACCGAGCTCATTCATCCGTTAAAATCGGTTCCAATTTCTGACGTGCTTGTGTATCACGCAAAGACGGCCATGCTCGGAGATGTCAAGATCAAGACCTATCAGTACATCGGACGCAGGACCTGGTCCTCCACCCCTGGACCAGCGCCTTGCTCGACCAGGAATTTTCGCCTGGTGCGACTGCACTGGATGATATCACGCGCGCCATGCGACTTGTTGCGCGGTTGAGATAGCCATTTCGGGTGCCGTTCTTGGCATCAATTGTCGCGCACGCAGTATCGACGTGTGGCCAGACTGTCTGATCGTCGTTCGGGTTTGGGAAGAGACGTCGTCGACAGAGCTGATTAGCGGTGTTCGTACGGTCGATATACAGTCACCGTAAATTATGCCTTGGAAGGCATCAGCCAAAACTGTGAGCGATCACCGCTACTGAAAAAGACTGAGCGCATTCTGGAAGAGTGTGGCGATTATACTTACTGGCTATGTTCAACCGGATGTATCAATGTGTTTGGTGTCCCTTTATGAGGGGACACACATACATATGCTTAAGACTCCACGCTGGGATAGGTAATGATGTCGTCATCGGGCTAAAGTGACTTCCGGTAGCAAGAGTTGACACGATAAGCACGAAAATGCTGCAATTTAGTGAGGCACACTCAGTCAATGCCACGAAGTAGCGTTCGTTTCGTAGTTGCTCATTTGTACCAACTTTGAGATCAATTTTCCCGAACATTATTATGACGTCAAAGTATCCAGACTCCAATGAAGTGAGGGCAAGCGCCCATAGTTGACCAAGGGTGTGCAAACCGATGTATATAAATGAGAAAAGGAAGCGATGAGGAAAGGGGGTGTAAACCAGACAATGACGGTACCTCGGGAGTAGACGCCTGCGAAACCTTTTCATCGCTCTAATACCTTCCCCTATTTGCTTGACTGGCATCAGATTCGGTCGCAGAAAGGTGAGATTGATTGAAATTAATGGCCGAAATAAAATATGGTCTGTTGTGTTCCTCGTGGACATAGTGAGCGGCGGTGGGGAAGTCGCCATTGGAGGAGAAGATGGCAAGGAGTTGGGGCTAGACCACGCTCGAAGGATAATAGTAAGGTGCATTACACCGCAAGCTCTGTTAGGCTTCTTGGGGCACGTATTGTAAGGAAGGGTTACACTCCAGTTAACGTGGTGCGAGACTGGAGGAAAAAAGGAGTGGGATGAGCGGTGCGCGTAAGGCGACACCACGATGTCCTGAAAAGGAAATATAGCGAATGTAGGTAGTATGACTAAGCCACTATACGTGTGGATGATATACATTGAGTTTCGTCACAACAAATGCAGAGGTCGTGTTCCAATAGTCAATCGTGTTGTCGTTGCACGAGAAATAAGACTATGTTTCACAGTGCATCTGACTGTCTGGAACGTGGATGGCGTGAGACACCTCTACTATCCCGCTCGCCAAATAGTTTTTTTACGCCCAGTAGCTCACCGAAATAATACCCAACTGATGAATATCTAGGGGATTCAAAAGGTACTTTGATAAGAGACGTTTGTCTGTGGTGGCCTTGTAGTGCTATGATCCAATTGGAGTACAGTTGATGCAAAGGAGATGCTAATTCGTCTGTGGGAGGGTTTGCGCTTTACCAGGGGGTGAACACATGCGAAGAAGCCTAGCGATCACTGAAAATGTGGGTGACTGAGTTATATCAGGAAGTATGCGGCGAATATACTCACTGTTATGTGTAAGGGGACGTATTAACATGCATTCTGTCTCCAAACCAAGGGATTATGCTCGAGACGTCGTGCTCAGAATCCAGATAGCCGTCGGGAGGCTGAAGCGATTGTTAAATAGCATGGGAATGATAAACACAAAAGCACTACAACTTAGCCAGTGAAACGCACCTTGCACGTAACTTATACACGACTCGCCCAACCGCTGCTGCCCATTTGCGAGAACGATTTCCCAGGGATAGCGAAGCGCCAGACTCCAATGGGCTGAGGACAAGCGCCTATAGATGATCCAGGGCGTGAACTGATGCAATCGATAGTGAGGGGCACGTGTAAGCCAGGTGACTACAGCACGCTGCGAGTCCACGGCTGCGCATCCTCCTTTTCATTGCTCTAATACGTGCCCCAACATGTCCAGATGGTGTTCAAGAAATGGTGAGTATTTTGAGGAAAGTATCTGGGGGTGCGATGTTGACGAGTGGTAACTATGTACACTATTGTTCGCTAACAAGAACCGAAAGTCGAACCAGTCGAAATTAATTGTGGAAGTCGCCTACGGTCAGTTGCGTTCCTCGCGGATGGGAAGCATTTCGTGAGCGGCGATAACAAAGGGAAGATTCGACGTTGGAGGGTGAAAGATGGAAAGGAAGTGGGAATACCAATGGACGCGAGGAGTCCCATTCGCAGCATGGCAGTCTCACAAGATGCAAAGTGGATCGTCAGTGGGACAGCGGGTGGTTCGGTGACGATGTGGCGTGCGGACAGCCACGAAAAAGTGCGCGAGCTCAAAGGACACGGGTATGCAGTGTGTGCAGTCGACGTCTCTTCGGACGGGACGAGAGTTGCGACAGCATCAGGTGACTGGACTGCTCACGTTTGGTCGCTGCTGACGGGCGAGAAACTTGGTCCCCTGGAGCATGACTACGACTTGGCTGGGGTCAAGTTTTCGCCAAACGGACAGCTCGTCGCCACTGCCACTTGGAAAAAGAAATCTGTCCGCCTCTATGACAGTCAAAATGGCGACTTCCTCTCCAACGTCCCAATTCAAGTCAAGTCACTGTCGAATCAGTCTCTCGCCTGGGCTACCAATAGCGAACAATTGTTTATTTTATCGTGCGACGGCGACATTATCTGTCTCAAAGTACCTACTGGTACAACACTGTCAAGGTGGAGCATCCGTAGTAGCAACAATCCCAATCCCCACTGTATCGCTCTCGCATGCAACAATACATTCATCGCCGCTTCCAACGAATCCTCTGTCTCATTCTGGGATGCCACGACACACAAACAAATCGGTTCTGTTATCCAGCATGCAGCCACCATTGAGTCCATGGCCATCTCAGCCAGTCTTGACCTCATGGCAGGCGGGGGTCAAAAAATCTCCCTTCACAACCTCGTTGATATCGTCCCCTCTCACTACCTTCACATCGTAAGTATAACTACATCAAAAACTTCGGGCATGATATCCTCCGCAAATCATGTTGTTGACTGGTACACAGGTTTCCGAGTCAGCCATCAAAGTGGAACAGCCTGATTCAGAAGGAACCGGCCAGCATATAGAGGCGGAAAAAGCCGAGCTTGAAATAACCATCCGATCCCTTCGTTCGTTCGTCAGCATTATGATTTGCATGATGTTAACATCCAAGTATGTCAGGCGGAAAAATTGATGACCTCAACGAAACAATCAAGACTCTTCGTGAGCGAGACAAAAATTCGAGTTTGTCTATTCCTACCATAGTTCTGGTCTCATTGAAACCCACTTGTATCAGATGAACGAATAACGGAGCTCGAGAGAACGCTTCAAGAGGCCATGTTCATAGCTACGGGCAAGGAGGCTAGCCTCAGCGCAACCATCAAGACCCTCCGTAAGCGAGACAGTAACTTGAGTGTGTACAGCCCTCACTGACTCTGGTCTCATCGGAACCAACCTCTATCAGGTGAAAAAATTGCGAACCCCCAGAAAACGGTCCAAGAGGCGACTCAATCCGAACGCGCAGCTATTCGGGAAGAGGATGACCTCAATGGGACACTCAGAAATCTTCGTGAACAAGACAAGAACTCGAGTGCGCCCACTTCCAGGCACCGTGGCTTGCGCTTTACTGATAACCCCCATTCATCAGGTAGTAGAATTGCACACCTCACCGCACAGCTCGCCGACTCACACCGCAAAACGGATATTCTCGCCCAGATCGTTCGTGTCCATGAACGAAGACATGAATGTGAAACCCTGTATGCCGAGGGCCGCATCATCGATGCTTCAGCCGCCCTTCTCGCGATGATAGATAATCTATCCGAGGATGTCAGATCTAAGAAACCGGCAATGGATTGGCTTTCAGGTAAGTTGTTACCCGCGGATTAATAGGGACCATCTAATGCCACTTGTCAGAATTCACGCGTCGATGTCTCAAGACGCTCGAGATGGTCGGGGATGAGGCTTCGAAGGCAATGAAACAGGACGAAGCAATAGCTGCATACACTACCGCACTGCGGCTCAGCCCCTCGACTCCAAACACTGTGCTTCTCAAATGGGCGAGTCTGGCGTTGATTTTTGGTACGGCGAGCGATGCATTGGGCGCCGCTATCAAGGTAGGTATGTTTTAACTGCAGTTTGGATCAGTATTTTGACCCTGTTTTGATGCAGTTTCGGATTCCGAGGTTTGCTATCTATCAAGTCATCTGCAATGTTCTCGAAGAAGGTGGTCGCGTCACGGAGGCAATCAGATGTTTCCGCCAGATGCAAAGTGAGCCTGCGGAAGACAGGATTGATAATGATGTGCGAACCCAATGGGAACTCGGCGCGTAGTTTTTACTGCGATGTGAGATGTGCTACTAATTCAAACATCTCCTTAGACTTCCAGGAACGTTGTGTAACGAGGCTGGAGGAGTTAGGTGACAACGCGACGGATGCTCAGAACTATGACGTGGCCATTAAACACTACTCTGACGCACTGACATTCAATCCGCCCAACTCATGCGACATTCTTATCCAGCGAAGTAAAGCACGAGCTGCCATAGGCTCGTGGAAGGAAGCACTGAAAGATGCTGACACGGTATGAATTGTGTTTGACATTGCATCGAACGGACCTCAGTGATCCATACTATTCAGGCAATCCAGCGTGACCCACTGTTCTACAAGGTATACGAGAGGAAGCATGCTGCGCTGTTGGGAATGGAGTGTTACAGTGAAGCATTTAAAGCGTTTGAGACAATGCTCTCAAAGCTCGAGCAAGCTTCAGATCCGAACATCCACCGTAAGTTATTTTTTTCCGTACCATGCAAAATGATCCCATATTGGTTTTAAGTCCTTCGTCATCAATATATCGATGCGACTCTCATAATTGGAGAGATGATTTTGAAGACTATCAACGACATGCCAGATGTACTCATTGACACAACGACTGGTTGTCTCAGTGAAAAAACAGAGCTAGCAGCAGCTTTCAAACGGTTCTCAAAGTATGACGAGCTGCGGGCTTCGATGACCATTCAGATCGACTATCCACGTGTTCGGAACGAAATAACGAACTTCTACCGATACGTGATGTTCTCCCACAGGTGAGAGGACTCTGGTGAACCCCTGCTTCGGGACCTCAAGGGAACTTCGGTCAGAGAGCTACACCCAACCCGTCCGAACAGAAAGCTGCAGACTCTCTGCGAGATCGCCGGTTCTCTAGGGTACCGGTGGGTGTGGTCGGATACGTGTTGCATTGACAAGGAGAACACGGCGGTGCGAGACGAGTCTTTGGTTGTCATGTTTAGGTGGTATCGCGGATCATCCCTTACCATCGTCCACCTCCGAGGTGTCTTGTCAAAGTCCCAGCAGCCCGGTCACCTTCGCAAGAGTATCTGGAACCGTCGTGCATGGACATACCAAGAATATGTCGCCGCAAAGATAATCCGGTTTTATACCGAGGATTGGGAGCCATATCTCGGGTTGGATATTTTCAACCATAAGGAGTCGCCCGTCATCATTTCAGAGATGGAGCAAGATATTCCTTCACAGACGCTTCGGCCAGGCTTGGAGATGATCCGCGAAAAGCTTTTCCTGGCTTCTGAGCGGAGAGCGACACGCGTGGAGGACATTGCGTACTCGTTGTTTGGCATCTTCGATGTCGCGATCCGGATCACATATGGGGAGCGTGATAAGGCAGTTGGCCGATTATTGGAGCACATCTTTGCAAAATCACGTGACGTCACAATTCTCGCTTGGACTGGCCACGCGGGAAGTTACAATACCTGCCTACCTTTCAACCTGAAAGTTTATAACAAACTCAAGCCGGTGCACATTCCACAACCGATGGGAACGGTGGAGATGGACAGATCGGTCATGGAACTGCGCTCATCTTTTCCGGAATCTTCCCTGGCAGTGATGCTGTATGATCAACTCACTAGACTACCGCCACCATCGTTTGCTTCAGGTCTCCTGTCACTTCCCAGCATCATTTCCCCCATCACTGAACCCATCCATACCATGGAATTGTCCTCGGGTGTGCATGTTTATCGTGCGACAACCACCATACTTGAGGATGTCGAGATCAAGACGGCGGACGACCTCTCCAGGAGGAAGGTCGTCCTGGTTCATCCTTGGATCAGCACCTTGCTTGACCAGGAGTTTTCGCATGGGGTGGCTGGGTTTGACGAGACCACTAGTGCGTTGCGGCTCATCGCGCGTCTCAGACAACCGTTTGGTGCACTGCTACTGGCCCCTGTGTCACGAACGCAGTATCAGCGTGTCGCGGCGGATTGTCTGATCATGGCTCAAGTCCGCGAGGGAGTGTCGTTGGCTAAATTAAACAATGGTGTTCGTACGGTTGACATACGGTAACTGTTGACAAGGGCGGACATTTGAAGACATGAATCAAAAACACCGCTCGCTCCATACGGTTTGAAGGGCCGAACGCTGTTAGTACCTGCCTGGAAGATTGGTGTATTTGATCAAACAGTAGTAGTACTACATACATGTATTCTCTTGTTTATAAAACCCTGGCATCGATTAAGCATCTTGTTTCGCTCGGGGTCATGACGTTGAAAATGAAAGTGAATGAGCATGCAAATGAGTCAGACCCGAGTCGTTGAGCCCATTAATATTTACCTCTTTGTAACAGACGGTTATCTATAATTCAGTTGTGCCACGGTGCACTTTGACGCGTGCGCCCTCACACGTAGGCATCAACTTCAACCACTCTGACTCTTTTTATCCCTCTCACACATCCAATATCATAATGCGCCGCGCCCAAAGCGTCCGCACCTACCCCCGCACCTCCCTCAGCCTCGGCAACGACCCAGCCGACCTCAGCATCGTCCGCGAAACCGAGGGGCCCGCAACGGTCGAAGACACCCTTCGCAAACAACTCCTCGACAAGAACAGAGGGAACGACAAGGTACGTCAGGTCCCCCTTGAGCCTCGGTGTACGCGCGTACGATGACTCACGCACGGAAACACAGCTCCAATCCACCATCCTCTCCCTCCAAACCCAACTCGCCGCCCGCCCACCGATCGAAACGATCCAATCGCTCGAAAAAGAATACAAGAACCTCGATCTGATTCTCCAAGTAGTCGCCACAGAAGAGACGATTGAGTCGACTCCGATTCCACCTTGAATGATCCAAATAACTGGGGGAAGTATTATTTGCAACGAAGAGCAAGATGGAACGTGGAACGTCGTGATCGCTGAGGCTAGAGGAGATTGAGCGGAATGCAGTGGAGAGGGGACGTCCCAACGTTTTCCAACTCCGGGAGGCGCCTCTACTATCCCGCTCGTCGAGTGCTTTTTATACACCTTGTAGCACACAAAAAACTGAACTGAGATATGGCTGGAGTAATGGAATGGATCTCCATGCCGCTGCTAGCCCCAGCTGGGCAGACCATGACGAAGGGTAAGGCGATCTCAACGGCTCAAGCGGCGAAACGTTGTTCGGGCTGAACCCGGTAATACCCAACTGATGGATTTCTAAGAGATCCAAAAGGCACTTCGATGAGAGACGTTTGTGCGTGGTGATCATGTGGGATTATGAGCGAATTCGGATACAGTTTGGGAAGAACGGGTTAGGTTATCGCTTTACCAGGAGGTGAACACATGCGACGAACCCTAGTGATCACTGAAAATGTGGATGACCGAGTCGGATTCCGGAATTGCGCAGCGATTATACTCACTGGTCGGAGAAAATGAACGTGTTCGCTGTCTCCAAACCAAAGGAGACATCGTGTTCAGATAGGAAGACACGTCTTCGTCGAGCTGTAGCCACTGCTGAGTAAGAGTTGTCATTGTGAGTACAAAATTATTACAGCTTAACCATTTGCACCAGGTTTGAGAGCGATTTTAAGGATAGTGATGCGTCCAGACTCCAATGGGCTGGGAGCAAGCGCCCATAGATGATCAAGGGTGTGTGAACTAATCCATACCGATAAGGTGAGGCACGTGTAAACCAGGGCGACAACGGCGCCCCCCGCGAGTGCACGACTGCGCACCACCCCCTTTCCATCGCTCTAATACCAGCCCAAACATGTTTAGGTGGCGTTCAGGAAACAGTGAGTATTTCGATAAAATATCTGGGGATGCGATGTTGACGTTGACCAAGAGCCGAGCGGGACCTCCACCATCGTTCACAAAAAAGAGACGGAAGTGAAATTGTTCGAAATCGATTGTGGAAGTTTTATATGGTCAGTTGTGTTCTTTGCGGATGGGAAGCATATCGTGAGCGGCGATAACAATGGGAAGATTCGACGTTGGAGAGTAGAAGATGGCGAGGAGGTGGGGGAGCCAATGGACGCGGGGAGTAGCATTCGCAGTGTCGCAGTGTCGCAGGATGCCAAGTGGATTGTGAGTGGGGGTTGGAGTGGCTTCGTGACGGTGTGGCGCGCAAAAGGCCACGAAAAAGACAACGAGTTCAGGGGACACAGAAGCGCAGTGTTTGCAGTCGATATCTCCCCAGACGGGACAAGAATTGCGACGGGATCTGACGATAGGACTGCCCGCGTATGGTCGCTGCCCGCTGGCAAGAAACTTCTCGGCCCCTGGGAGCACAGCGGGAACTTGGCTGGGGTCAAATTTTCGCCCAACGGACAGTTCGTCGCCACTGCCACGTGGAACCACAAATCGATCCGTCTATACGACAGTCACAAGGGCAGACTCCTCTTCCGTGTCCCAATCCAGGTCCAATCGCCATCGAACCACTCCCTCGCCTGGGCTACTAATAGCGATCAACTCTTTGTTTTATCAGGTGACGGCGACATTATCTGTCTTGGGGCACCCACTGGCAAAGAGCTCTCAAGAAGGAGCATCCATGGCCACATTGATCCCCAATGTATCGCTCTCGCATGCAACAGTAAATTTATCGCCGCTTCTAACGAATCCTCGGTCTCACTCTGGGATATTGCAACGCACAAGCAAATAAGCTCTGTCATCCGGCACACAGACACAGTCATGTCCATGACCATCTCCGCCAACTTCGATCTCGCGATGTGCGGAGGCAATAAAATCACCCTTCGCAACCTCATTGATACTCTCCCCTCTCATTACATTGATGCCGTAAGTGTGGCTAAATCGAGAACTTCTGGCATGATATTCTCTTCTGAAGACTATTTTATTGACTGGTACACAGATTTCTGAGTCAGCTATCAAAGTGAAACGGCCTGATCCAGAAGAAACCATCCAGCCACTTACTGCGGAGGAGAACCTAGATGTATCCGTTGACGCCCTCCAGGTACGTCGTTGTCCAATACTACTGAATTTGGGCGTGCTCTTATAGCGATCATATTCTACATAATCATTTCGATAGCTCATTCACGCTAATCGAGCTGTCCTGGAGGTGTGGCGACAAGACAAACTGTTGAAAGCGATCGAAATCTTGTCGAGAGACAGGAAACTCAAGGATCAACGTCATCACGTACTAGCCACCCGCGCATTTCTCAGAGCACGTCTTCGCCAGTGGAGGCCAGCAACCAAAGATGCTCGAAAGGTCCCATCACCGCTCGCCTCTTCTATTATACCAACTTACTACGAACGCAGTCAATCAAAATTCAGCCAACTGTGTTGGCCTACATCGCGATCAGCATGGCACGCTTTGGTCGAGGCGATGCCGATTCAGCGAAAAAAGTATTCAATCGACTGTTTCACAAGTGTAACGTCAAAGACGCACGTTTTGTCATTCTCATCAAGGTCGGTCCGACAACAATATGTACTTGCTGCGATGCTTATTGATTCGGTTGACAGGCTATTGTTATATTTACTTCCGGAGACCACGAAGAAGGGATGGCGCGTGTTGCCGACCTGATCATGGTTTGTCCGGAAAAAGAGGTGGTGTCGTACTATGCCGCTCAAGTTAGATCGTTAAAGTTCATTCATGGAAGATGCGTCTGACAATCTTCTGCAGGCTCATATGCGTTTGATTGCTGCAAAGGCTTGCGTATGTCGACAAGAGTATGAAAAGGCACTCAAGCTGCTCGCTAACGTGCGGGATCCTCCCCAATACTATCCAAAACATCCGCAACTCGACTGCATTTCATTGGTAAATCATAATTTTTGCTTACCGCGTCATACGTTCTCATCCCATCTGAAGATGTTCGGGTGGACGCAGGACCCGGACGCGTTCAGATTCACACTCTATCAACAGCGGTGCGAGGCGTTGTATGCGCTGAGACGTCAGAAGGAGGCGGCGAGATTGCTCAACACAATATTGGGAGATCTTGAAAAGCAACCGGGCTCTAAGAAAGAAGCAAAGGGATGGGTACAAGGTGGGTCTCGGTGTTGCTGGTACAGGCGACGTGCACTAATTAATCATCTCCTATGGTAAGATTTCTCGCGACGTTGCGTAGTCACAGTAGAAGACACGGGAAACGTGGCAGCTAAGTCCACTTCGTGACTATAGTCCAACTTGGAATAATTTCTAGGAAATACTGACTTGCATGTACCATATTCATTCCATCTATTGCTCCCGTTTCGTTAAGCTGAAGGAACACGTGTTGATCGAGCGTTGTGTGTTATTCGAGATTACTATTAAAACCCAAGGTGAACCTTCTCATGCATTTATGTTGTGGTTTCAACGAGAGGTTGTTGCCCCGCCAACATCGCATATCCGTTTTCAGGCTTCTATAAGCATCTCGCTCAGCCACAGCCACTTCGAACGCGGCCTTTCAACATCACTCTACATATACATTCAACAGCCCCCCCCCGGGCACATCTGGACCTGGCGATGTGGAGAGCTGAACCATCAATAAAAACATAGATGCATACCGACATAATACCGAAATTTAACATAATGCGAAATCTACATGTAGAGCGCCCTAGATAGAATGAACAAGATACGAGAATGGGAGTGTGTGGAGATATTCAACGACAGTTTGAAGGCGCATTGAATGGTCAGCCAATACCTAGCAGCTGCTCCAGCGTCTAGTGCGGGTGGGTTGGTGTAGGAGCGCTCCGCTTCGGTAGGATCCACGTACCCACACGCACGACTGAGCAACGGTCCACCCTGGGTGAACGGAAATGCAGAATAGCAAGCACGCGCGTGCACAAAGACGGTGTCACGTCTGTGTACACACGCGTGCCCGCGCTTGTGCAAACACTGGGGTTGGATTGGAGATGGTTCAGTCGCGTGGCAAACTCCGGTAAGACAGGGGCTGGATTACGGGAGAAACCTTGTCAAGTAAAACTTCGTTCGAAAGAACCCCTTCAACCGAGAACCGGACTTTCCAATATTCACACATTCTGCTTCAGCCCGCGGGCTTTCAATTATTAGTTGCGCTACCTGTGGCTCTATCCGATAACCATCGCGTAATACAGCGAGATTTGGAGACTTGGGAAGTGCCGCCTGGCGTCGGCAGAAACCTTGCTTGTTACTTGCGCGGTTCGGCTGGGAATGACTCAGTTGGGCTGTTGACGACATGATTGACCAGAGATGGCATGGTTGGGTGGTAGATGGTCCCGTTGGCTACTGACAACATCGTTGGGCTGGGAATAGTGCCATTGGGAACTTGTGTTGGTCGTTGGACTGCGGCCTACGGTTTTATCGACCACAGTGCACAGGGGAAGACCATATCAGCAGTTGCTTCTGCATACTGGGCTGAGTGAATCATCGAGTATGTACGCTAACACCTCAGACACAGCCGAAAAGGTATGTGTAACAGAGTGGATAAATATTGAATAACATGTTGGACTCTGAAAACCGAGTTTGTTACCAACACATATTTGTGACAGATTTTGAATA
>JBBPLP010000075.1:0-62362 GCA_038089875.1 Fistulinella prunicolor | reverse complement strand
GAAGTTTCCATTGCGGATCACGTTGGAAACGTGAAGTAACTACTCTCCTCCCCCAAAAAACTGATGAGATCCGCTCACCCTCTCACATGCGCCGACGTGAATCCAACGACGTACGGTGTGTGCACCTCCCTGCTGGGAATATCTCTTGACTTGATTCACGACCACGAGGACCATCACGAAAATAACGTTCTAGACACATAGAGGCCCGTACCGCAAAAGCAAAGGTGTTTCCGTTGGTAAATGCACACGATCACGATCACTTTAAAAGTGTTCGGTACAGGCCAGCTTGAGTCCTCCCACCGCCGCTGTCCCAGTTGTCGACCGACGGCCTGGTCTCAGAACGCCCGTGCTCGTGTTGACGTATCCTGGGCTCATTGTGATATCATCCGGTCAGGTTGAATCACGTCGACCCCGAACGCTGCGATATCAGTCGATGGCCCAGTTGCTGGTCTCGTTCGGAAGGCCGTCCTCGATATCGACACGCACCGTCCATGCCATGGTCACGAGGACGACATCGTGATTCGAGATGCACCAAGCAGAGGTGAGCGCCTATCAAGATGATGACCACTTTTCCACGTCGCGTTCCTCGGCGACGACAGATGTCCCCTTGGGTCAAGGTAAGCCCATCCTCTCCTCATGCCGTGTCTGTGTCTGTGTCTGCGTGTGATCGTGCCCCGCATCTGTGCCGTTTTTCTCGCCAAAGCCCTTTACGTCCTCAAACGTACCCATCTCGAACCGCAACGACTCTCAGGGGGGACAAAAAGGGGGTGGGGAAGAGATAACGACGCGGCAGTGCTCTGAACTGGCAGACGGATTGATGCGAACGAGATCGTTTTCAATGAGTCAGGGACAGAGACCCTTGTGCCGCCCTGACGAGTGACTGTCCAACCCAAACTGACTCATTGCATGTTTGAGACAGCACGTCAAGCGTGTCCGTGTTGACGTTGTCCTTTTTCCGGGCCTCCACGCCCGATGTGACGTGCGCGTGTTTGAAACTCAGTGAAACCGTGCAATGAAGCTGTCATTTGGCACGTCAAGCGTATGCGTCCATTGAATTGCTCACGTTCCCCTTAACCCACAGGAACCGGTACCGAGTGCGCCACAGACGAGTTCCCCGTACTGTAAGTCGGCCTTTTAGCGAGCGCTCGCCGCTCACAGCTACACTTGGATTCTATTACAATGTCAATTCTAAGTACTACATCCGACATACCGAATAAAAAAAAAACACAGCTAGAAAGACAACAACACGCGCCACGCGCATTCATTCGTTCGACCGCGGCAGGCCCGCATACATGTACGCAGGCGACGGATGGCCGTGCTCGCGCACGCGCACAGGTATCACCGGTTCCGTGCCAGAGTCCCGGAGCGAATCGTTGCTCGCCAGATAGGCCGAGTCGTATCGCGGGTAGCCCCCGTGCGGCTGCGATTGTTGAGACGCCAACGACGCGCTCGACTGTCGTTTTCCGACGCGAGAATGGCGTGACCCTCCTCCCCCACCACCACCGCCAACGCTGTCGGTCGTACTGCCCGTCGACGCGACCGGCCTGGCTCTCGACCCGGACGTCATGCCAGCACCAGCACTCAAGCTATCGCGCCGGCGCCGTCCCCCCTCCGAGGTGCCCGAAGCGTTGCTCCCCGCGCTCGGTACGTACGACTGTCCACCAGCACTATAGGTAGCCGACCGGGATATAGGAGGTGCGGGATACGTGACGCCAGTCGGCACGGGGGACGACGTGTAAAACGATATCGGACTCCTCGACCTCCCTCCTTCCCTCTCCCTCTCCCTCTCTCTCTCAGACGACGTCGTCCCTGGAACCGCGTAGCGTTGAGGCTGCGGGGCACCCCCACCGCTTGTTTGTTTGGGGAATGCGACACCCTGAGAGCCGCCATCACCATCCCACGGCGATGGGAGGAAACTTGGTGGTTGTTGTCGGTCCGACTGAACGGCATAGAATTGCCCTGCCAGGGGCACTGAAGACGAACTCGGGGAACTCGAAAACTGTCCAGTAGGGATCACTGGTGAATGACGCCCCCCAGAGGGAGGAGCCACAGGTGGCGGTAGCGGATGATTGGCGTGGTCGGGGCTCAGCAGGCCATTGATAGGGCCAGGTCCACGTCCCCTAGATGGTGCATCAGAAGGGGGCCCTGACTGTGGCATACGATCAATGTTAGTCAATCCCACAAAAGGACAGGATAGAACGCATTACCGGAGGCTCTACATTGATCTCAGGGACAGAACTGTCGGGGGAGAGGTGATCTCTGTAGTCACGGGTCTCTGAACGGCCCTGACGTTCAGACATGCGTCGTTGCCGCGAATCCTGATGTTGTAGAACTCTAGGAGGGGACAGTGGTGTTGGCACCGTAATATGAGCTGGACGTTGCCTCGGTGGGCCATCACGAGGCGGTTGAGAACGCGACTGCAAAAGACACGAGCGCGTCAGCTGGTGGACTAGATTATCTGGCAAGACTCTTACGCTTTCAACCTGTCGTCGCCATTGCTCGGCCTCAGAAGGGTCGGAATAGCGTAGTTCGTCCGCGAGATGTTGCTTTGCTTCCCTGTCTTGGCGCAACGTGTCGCTGCTTCGCATTTCTCGGAATGAGCTCCTTCCTGTCTGGGAGGCGGACGCAATCGTCTGTGAATAATCTGTCATGCGTTCTGATCGCATGCTGGCGTCTTCGTGAATGACGCTCAAACCCTGGGAACGATCTCGGTGTCTACCGCTGGACGGCAGACCAACGATATCGAGCTGCGATATCGTCGAGGCGGCGGATTGTTTGCCAGAGGCCAACGAGTCGTCGTCTGAGCCTCGGCGCGGTGGCACGTAGCTATCGTACATGTAGTCGCGACTCCTGCGGCTCTCCGAGGGTTGTCCCAACGTTCGTTGAGACGGCGTCGGCGACGGAACGCTGCGCTGCAATCCGTGGGGAGGTGGGAGCGTGAAGTTGTGGTTCGAGTCCGCGGTCGGGATGTACCCGTCCGGAAGGATGTCTGACTGGCGCATGCTTCGAGGCGAATTTTGAACGGACGGGGGCCGGCTGAACGCTGGGTCTGTAGGAGGACGGGACCAGGGCTGGGACGCTGGTCTGGATGGCTGACTGGTGACTATCGGTATGGGTGTTGCGCTGGCAGGAATGATGCGTGGCTCCTGCGCAGCGGGAGGCTCTGGCTGATGGGCGCGTCTCGCGCTCCTGTTGTCGCTCTCTGAGGAATCATGCCTGCCACGGGAGCTCTGAATCTGTTCCAGCGACGAGTTGACGGGGGTTCCGACGCGGTACACCTCAGGCGCACTCCTAGATGAAGAGGGCGGCGGGATAGGGGTGGGCTCCTGCAAGACCTCGATTTGCTCCGGTTCCTCACGGTCCTCGAGCAACCTGTCCACGACGGCGGCAGCCACGTCCTGCAGCTCCTCGCGCCGATCGTCTTCCCCTGCCACATAAGCTTCTCTATAGCCTATCTTCCGCCCTCGTCGAACGCCCTCTTCGAAGCCCAACCGCCGGCCCTCTTCCCGTGCCAGCTCTATCAAGCGCTCCTCATTTAACCGCCGGGCCCTGGAGCGTGCCGAGACCGCCGCGGCTTCCGCCTCGTCCCGTTGCGCCTCGATAGCCTTGAGCACGTCCTGTGCGCGCAAGATCTCCTTTTGCGCATTATCCAACTGAAGCTTGTACAACTTCAACTCTTCCTGTGCGCGCGCTGCCTGCTGCTGCACCGCCGCCCTCGCCTCGTTGATCGCCCTCGCCCGCTGGAGGGTCTCATCACGCGACGCCTCCGCAGCCTCGGCACGCTTCGTCTCGCGCTCGAGCCTATCGAACGCGGTGTACAGCAACTTGCGCATCTGTTTGGACTCGTACTCTTCGGTGACGAGCATCTGGAGGAGGTCTCGTGGTGCTGCGGTGGAATGTGCGCGTTCGCGCTCGTGGCGGAATTTGATACCGGGACCGCGGGGGATGCGGTGGGGTAAGTCGGAGAGACCGACGTCGTCATCGAAGGGTGGGGAGAGGAGGGCTGTGCGGGGCGATAAGGACGCGGGGTCGGATTCGGAGGCGCTTTCGCTGGGAGGTCGGGTCAGTCACGGTGCTGGAGAGCGTGGATAAGAGGGGACGTACAGTCGACCAGGACCCATCGGCCACGGGTGGGACATGGTGGCGTGTGCTTTGGACGCGAGTCAGTTTGAGACGACTGTGCGCCGGAAGGGGACTACCCGGTGTGACAACCCGACGATCACGTGAGATTAAATGTGACATTGCTGATTCATGTCACACTGTATATGTGATGGAGCCACTCAAACCTTAATTTTTCCGTATCATCTCAAGACCACGACAGGAGAACGAAGCATGAGGTATGGACGACGACGCACGATACCACACCCCGTCGCTCACGATAGACCCACAGCGGAAGCAAGCTCTCAGTGTCAAGCGTGCGGGGCTCCGTCAAAGAGCTGCTGGCTGCAGCCACCGACGAAAAACGACGCAACTTTGTGGAGACGATCGAGCTCCAAATCGGCCTCAAAAACTATGACCCCCAGAGAGACAAGCGGTTCTCTGGCACCGTCAAGTCCGCATCGCCTCTACTGACACGACGTTCCCGAACTGACTCTTTTCCGTGGCAGATTACCCAGTATTCCCCGTCCTCGCATGTCCATCTGCATTCTCGCAGACGCAGCCGACATCGATCGTGCCAAGCAGATCGAACTGGAATACATGTCCGTCGATGACCTTAAAAAGTAGTCGTCTCTCGCGTCTTGCATCGCCGGTCTCTCACCCGTCTGCACAGGCTCAACAAGAACAAGAAGCTTGTCAAAAAGCTCGCCAAGAAATACGATGCCTTCTTGGCTTCCGAGGCCCTTATCAAACAAATTCCCCGTCTCCTTGGTCCCGGTCTTTCCAAAGGTAGGTGTCCACATGGCTGTTTCTGTCGCGAGCGGCGACTGGACGGACATGGCTCAACACGCGTACACACACTCACGCAAAATCCTTGGACAGCCGGAAAGTTCCCGACCCCTGTTTCCCACTCGGAGGACCTGACAAACAAGCTCGTCGAAGTCCGCTCGACTATCAAATTCCAGCTCAAAAAAGTGCTCTGTCTTGGCGTTGCCGTTGGACACGTCCACATGACGGACGACCAAGTGTTGGGCAACGTCATGTTGAGTACGTTGACGCTGACGTGACCGTTTGTGATCTGACGTGTACGGTGTCGCAGGCATCAATTTCTTGGTTTCGTTGCTCAAGAAGAACTGGCAAAACGTCAAGTCGCTGCACATCAAGAGCACGATGGGCAAGCCGATTCGTATATTCTGAGTACTCGGCGAGGGGTGGGATAGACGACGTCGAGCGAACTGCATCGGGTGTCATAATGCACAACATGAAGCCCCGCACGCTTGGACCAACGGCTTTCAGGTGGGGAAGTCGATTGGGAGCTGATATGCTGCCACGATGTCAGGTGCTCGCGTTCGTTTTCCGTATCTGCGCCGATTTCCCATGTATGCCCTTGTTCATGACGCGAATGCTATGCGAGATAGGGATTTATGCTTTGGTTTGGCTGCGTCGTTGACGACGCCATGCCAGCACGCGTTCTCAGACTACGTCAGTTCAAACGCCGGGACTGTTTTTCCCAGACGAACAAACGTTGGTGTGGGCATCTCGGACGTACTTGGTGGTCACAGCCCCCCTGAGAGACGAGTGCGTCTGACGGGTGCCTTTTTCCCTTGGAGCGTTGGCCGACAAAGTTTCGACCGACCTCTCGATCAGCACGACCCCAATTTTCTAAATGCCCCTCTGGGGGACGTGACGTCGGGAAACGACACGTCAACCAAGGTTCGAGATCACTGTTCGTACTATGCGGGGATTCAAAAAACGCGACATCAAAAAATAAATAAATCACGGTATAAAAAATTCGGGGTACAGACTACATACCGTCTGAGCGAGGACGTGTGCCGACTGAATGACGATCGAGCGCCATGTCATTCGTGTCAAGGCTCTGAAAAGAGGGGGAAAAAAAGGCCGGAGATCCAAACGGCTGGACTGGCTGTCAACCATGCACTAACGTTGCGTTTCTGATCGTACTGTTCTTCGGGGGCATATAGAGCGTAGGAAAGTTTTCGGAATCGCGTAAACAGCGTGCGCAGATAAGGAACGACGCGTTCATCGCGAACGTGGCATCCACACATGAACTGGAACGCAGTGGGCGTGAGAGTCGAGGCTCTCTCTCAAGGATGCGGCCTTCGCAAACGACCGTGAGCACGGGTCCCCGATAAGAGGCTGAGGCGGGGGTATACGAGAGGCAACGGGACATCTCAGATTTGGAGGGGCTCACGTGATGATGATTGCCGTCACTTTTTTTTTTCTTTCGATGTGATCGCTTGATACGATCCGCTGATCACAACACTTTGTGATTCCCTCTTTCCCTCCAAAAGGGCCCGTGCTTGGTCGGACTGGGTGGGAACGCGTCCTTGTCACTTCAAGTGGAGAGGTGGCGCATCACGTCGGTCCCGTAGACTGGCTCCATCGCAAGCTGGTGGTGAGATTCTGCGATCTCGTACTGTGGTTAATTGTAAAGACCCATGTCGGCATGGGCCCCCTTGATCATGGACAGTCGTCGTCGGCTCCTCGTCAGAGAGGTCTGGACCCTGGTCTGGTTCCGTCAACGCGTTTGCGGTTACCGCCAAGGGCCCCACATGCCAACCAAGTCTGCTAACGGGATCGCGTTCGCTCCCGTGCACGTCTCGAACAGACGGGTGGTGGTGTGAGCACGTGTCGGATGGGTATGGGGTTTCCTGAAAGCAGTGAGTGGAGGGGGACAGGCACAGATGCTTAACTCCTTCAGGGTTGTTCTGATACCGTACTGGCGATCGCGCTGTGATGCCAGGACGGGCGAGTTAAAGTTCACTTTACGAGGTTGATCGAGGCGCACGATGTGTGAGAACGCCGTGAGAAGCGACGTTGGCCTCGCTGTGTGCACGACGAGCAGATCGTTGGTTTCCATGGTAAGAAGTGAACGTTGTTTACGTCTACACGGCACCGAAAAAGGGGAGGTCCCGGCGTGCCTGAGAGTAGATGTCACGTGAACGGCGGCCTCGTTGGAAGGTCGCAAAAGGTTCCGCGCCGAAATTATATTTGTGCGCATCCGGACAGGACGGCAGGTGCCGGTGTTGGCGACGAGATCTGACAGATAACGGGGAAAAGCCAAAATGCAGCCCTACTCACGAATTCAGGGTCCGAATTGAATACTACTTGGTAGCCATTTATTTCTTGTATTTTCACTCACATTACGTATTTTTTCAGTACTGCCTTGACAGGTGCTTCCTCATAAACCACCTCCGAGTCCCAAGGCTTAATCCCGTCCCTGCACGACGCCTCTCCTCTGTCAAATGCCCCGTCACTCCGCCAAACATGACTCCGCGTTCTATCCCTTCTCTGACGCCAGTCCATCTCCCCCCTCCTCCTCATCGCCCCCCGCTCAACCGGCACCGAAGAAAAAGCACGTCTGCACCACCTGCGACCGCGGCTTCACCACCAGCGGCCATCTCGCTCGCCACCTCCGCGTGCACACCGGCGAACGCAATCACAAGTGTCCCTTCCCCGGCTGCGAGACACGGTGCTCCAGGCAGGACAACCTACAGCAGCAGTGCGTACCGACCCTGCACGGAGTTAGATATCGCTCACCCTTTCATTTAGCTACCGCATCCATCTCTCCCCTGGCTCACGCAGGAGCTCCAGCTCGGCCACGCGCGCTGCGATAGCCCGCGCCGTCGGTGCGAACGGCCCAAAAAACAGTCGGCCTTCATCGGCCATACTCTCCTCCGAGCGCTTGGCCAGCGACCCACCCAGCGACCCACCCCCTCTCGAACACGCCGTCATTCCCCCTCCCCCGGACTCGCCCCCACCCCTCGTCCAAGCGTTCCCCATCTACAACGACAACGTGCACTCGAGCAGCAGCTCCAGTCGCTCACCCACACCCCTGGACAATGCCTACCCCTTGGTCTCCCCACACGCCCAGGGACTGACCAACGGCCACGTCCACTCCCAGCCCTCCCACTATACCGATAGTCCCCCGACGTACGCCGAATCGTCCCATCACAACTACGGCTATGTATCCCCGACCTCGCACGCGTCGGGAGCGCCCGCCGTGGATCACGCGTACGAGTACACCTACAGCGAAAAATCGCCTTTGCCGCGACTCCACCATCCCTCGATGGACAACATCCACGACCACTCCCCCCCTTCCTCTGCCCACCTCTCCTCCGTCGCCTCTCGTCTCTCCATCTCCCACATCTCCCATCCGCAGTCGTACCCGAATCACTATCACGTGGTCAGCTCTCCCTCCCCAGACTCTGGCCACTCCGTCTCTCCCCATTCCCAGGCCTCCGGTCCACCCACCCCTAGCTACTCTGCCTATCAGGACGACAGGCACGACGCCACCTACCACACCATCGACTCGGTGCCCGATCACGCCGGGCTCGCCAACGGTTACGTGTCCTCACAGAGCCACATCATGCACGGGAACTACAGCCACTCGATGCTACCACCACCGAGCTTGCCAAGATACGACTCGCCCCCGCCTATCCTGGCGCCGATCCAGGACGAGCGAGTGGTTCGTGGCGACCTTCGTGTCTCACATGTACAGCCTTCCCCCGTTTCGAGTATCCCCCCTACACCGCTCTCGAGCTCATACATGCCATCATCTATACACAGCTATTCGTATCATGCACCGCACATCTCGCTCAATCCGGCCGCATGGAAGCATGACGCCCTTTTGCGAGGAAGATCCTAGCCTGTTCGTGTTTCAGCACCGCATGTGGTGACTTTTTTCTGTACTTTCTGTTTTCTCTCTCTCGTTCTCGTCTCGTGGAATCGGTTCTGTCTGTATCATCTCGCGTCGCACCCCGGGGCGGTCTACAACACTATTACAAGAAGGATATACCGTATAGTCGTAACCAACTGCATGATATTGTACATTGTTGTTTATACACCTGTGACTGATCTACGTGTGCAGATAAGATGCGTGCAAAGGCAGAACGAGGCCGTGTGAGACGGTCGTGTTGTCGATCATCACGGCCCGGATGGAACCGTCAAGGCAGTGCAGTGTCACTTTGTGCCTCACTATTACTCCAAGTCAGCGCCGTATCTCGTTCCACCTACCAACCATGCCCAGCGACCTCGACAGGTGTGTTATACACGCCTTTTGATCCACGCCGCCTTCCTCATTTGTCCCTCATTTCTATTCCTCTCGACCTCCGATCAAATCTCGCCCACCTTGTTTTCAATAAATCGCACCCATGACCTGGACCCCGTCACCCATATGGCATTCCATCTCGGTACTCGGTACCACCCCCCTCGTTATAGCCAAATTGACCAGCTGACACGCTGCGAGCCAATATCCGAGGAACAAGTGAAGAGACTCTGCTTCAAGGCGCGTGAGATCCTCATCGAGGAAGCCAACGTTCAGCCCGTGGACTCGCCTGTGACGGTGCGTCGTGGTCTGCGGTCAGTCACAACGCATGGACGCCCCTCTCCCAGATTTGCGGCGACATTCACGGCCAGTTTTATGATCTGATGGAATTGTTCAAAGTGGGCGGGTTTTGCCCGGGCACCAATTACCTCTTCATGGGTACGTGTCCCCGTCGCTCTCTGTCGTGACATGCCGTGATGGCGTTCCCTCGCGGGCTCCGTGCCCGCCTCCATTCTTCCCGCCACTACACAGGCGACTTTGTCGACAGAGGGTTCTACAGCGTCGAAACCTTTCTCCTCCTTCTCGCGCTCAAAGTCCGGTACCCCGAACGTATCACGCTCATCCGCGGTAACCACGAATCCAGACAGATCACCCAAGTATACGGCTTCTACGACGAGTGTCAACGCAAGTACGGGAGCACCAACGTCTGGCGGTGGTGTTGCGAGGTCTTTGACTACCTCGCACTCGGTGCGATCGTCGACGGCCGGGTGTTTTGCGTGCACGGCGGGCTGAGTCCGAACCTTCAAGCCATCGATCAAGTACGTCCCGTTTCGTTTCGGACGATCGTGATTCAGCGCCTCTCCTCTTTTCTTTTTTCCCCTTCTTTTTTTCCCGTTGAACGTGGGTCGTTCCGGAACGGGTAGTCAAGGTTCAGGTTCAGCTCAATGACAAGCCGTTTTTTTTCCCGTCCGTCGTTTTCGCCGGGTCATCCTTTCTAGATCCGTGCTATTGATCGTAAACAAGAGGTGCCTCATGACGGACCCATGTGTGATTTACTCTGGTCAGATCCGGACGGTGAGCGTTCCCATTGTAGGACGTGCGTGTTCGCTTGCTCACGACGCTTGTCTTTCCTCCTCTCGTCGTCATCGTGCCATTGGTGGGGGTGGGGTGGCTACACGGGCAGACATTTCCGGATGGGGTTTATCTCCGCGGGGCGCCGGGTTCCTGTTCGGCGCAGACATTACCAAGACGTTCGCGCATCACAACGCGATTGACCTCATTGCGCGCGCCCATCAGCTCGCCATGGAAGGCTATAAACTCATGTTTGACGGCACCATCGTGACCGTGTGGAGTGCGCCAAACTATTGTTATCGGTGAGTCCTGCGCGTGATGGGCGTTTGGATCGTTGGGCTGTCTCTGCACCTTGATCTGACATGTGAGATGCGTCCCATTTCCGGTTCATGGCGTTGCCATTGATGGGCCGATTGAATACATTGATTCATGACTCGTTCACGCACTCCCTCTATCTCCTCTCCATGGCCTCTCTTTCATCTCGTTTTGAATATGGCATGCTTCTTCGCTGACCTTTTCTCTCTCATCACATCTTTCTTTTTACTTTCCTTTTCAGGTGTGGGAACGTGGCTTCGATTCTCGAGCTAGACGACCATCTCGCGCAGGAATACAAGGTTTTCGCGCATGCACCTTCGGTCAGTCTTTTTATCTTTCTGTGACCTTGTGCCATCTTTTATGTCATGTCGAGGTGTTTTGCCTCGCTTCGCTCTCCACGACGTGGGCCTGTCACACACGCAGCACATCTCCCCATAAGGCGATATGCGGGGGTGTGCGGTCATCTGACAGTGGGGGAGGGCTTATCATTGCATAATCGTCATCAGACGGTTTATTTTTATTTATTTATTTATTCCTTTGATCGAACCGCGCTTGCTCACGCTTACCCCCGCTTGTGCGCTCGTACACACGCAGGACGTCCGGTCCATTCCAGCCAAACGTCCACCGGCAGACTATTTTCTGTAACCCGTGCTGGTGGGGGGCGACAAGGTGGACAGGGGAAAAAAAAAGGAAGCGGTGTCTTTGTTGTCCTTTTCCAAAACGGGCGAGTCAGGATGCCGTGAGGGATACATACGACGACGAATGCGACACATTGTGCGACAGTTGGGCTAACTCCCGTTTGAAACATGGACTGGGTGCGTGTATGGGGCGTGGCCCGCTGTCGTCACGTTCGCACCTTCATTTCGATCCGAGTGCTTCGTTCGTCGCTTCCTTTGTCCTAGCTTCCATGCTCGGGAGCGCCATACTCGAACAGAACGGGTGGGTGACGAACGCAAGGGGCGAGTGGCGTGGCGTAGCCTTTGGAGCACCGCAAGGATAAGGTTTTGCAGCGTGCACGCCAAAAACAATAAAGCAAAAGGAAGAAGGAGAAAGGAAAGCGAGAGACGAGGCACCGCCTCCGCCGCATGCGCTTCCAGCTCGAATCATGGCGTGCAGGGGCGTGTGCCTGTGTCCTACGACGCCGCCATCGACCAACGGGTGGAGATAGGGGATTCGAGATGCGTTGAGGCCTTTTTGCGACGACGACGGCGCTGTGTGTCCCCATGCTCGGGAAACACCAAGGCGAGTGGCGAGCCTTGGTGTTGCGTCATGCGACGGTCGAACTTCCCAGGCTGCGCCTGCGCGACACTCTGTACACGCACAGGCGCACTGCACCCGTTGGCAAGAAGGTTAAGTTCGACCGACTGAGAAAGCGTCTTGTTCTCATGATGTGATGATGAGCAATGCGACCAGAGAAAATCGGACCAAGCGACACGGCATTCTCCAAGAGTCTAGGGCCTGACCGATGGCCATGCGATGGCTGGCTTCCCGCGACGTCGCGCACGCAAACGGCGAGGCGCGAACGGTATGTAGGAAAAAAGGTCTCGAAACGCGTTTCCAGAGGGCAATACAGTTTTGGCTCCAGACGATGCGTCATTGACTAGGGGGAGGAAAAACGGAAAGTCCTGTATGAACGTGGACGTGCCTGCCAGACGCGTCCCACACACCAGCGATGACTGTACGGGACGATACCGCGTTCGAGCGCGAGATCCACCAACGGTCCAACGGGCATGTCGGGCGCGGGGGTAATCGGGCAAAGGCGGTAAAGCGTGGCCTAAAATCGATCCCATTCAATGGCCCGTCGGCGGTCGTCGTAACGCCCTTCGTGGACCCATTCAAACCTAACCTAGGTTGCGTTCATGAAATGGAAGGGGGTTAGTACGACGAACCAAGTCGGCGTCCATGAGATGCGCGTGCCAATCTGCCATCGACGGTTCGGTATCTTGCTGCCGACGTCAGCCGTTCGGACAGGTTTGACAGTCCGATCTGTCCCAAAGAGAGTAAGAAAAGTTGCCGGGTGTCAGGTGGACCGGCCGATGATGCTATCTGTCGTGACAAATGAGTTGTCTTTTTTTTTTTTTTTTTTCGTCGGCAAGCGATGGGCGGCGACGCCGCAGTCTGGGCGGGTGGGGTTGACCCGGATCTCTACATTTTTTTCCCGAGATGTCAGCATGTCGAACAGAGACGTCGCCCACGCACTCGAAAAGTGTGGGGAGAGAAGGCAGGGGGGAGGAAGAGGGGGGTTGTCCACGGCCACTTTCCCCCATGCAACACGCCACGTGCAGTACAAAACAAACCTCGAGGTCGTTGGATCAAAAACGTGGCGCTGTTGTTTGTTCCGCCGAAGCGAATAAAGGCGGGAGGAAAAGGCTGACTTATCATGTCGCAACAGGTGTTTCCCATTGTCAATCAAAACGCACGAATCTCAGGCATGTGTGTGTTCCTGATTAACGGAAGCATTGAGGTTCGAGATTGAAAGGAGGGCCTTATCGATGTATCTGACACGCATAAACAAGGCCAACACGACGACGTCTCTTTTTAGGCACCACTCCGAGATTTATAATTAGCTTATATATAGGTGTGTCGTATGCCGCATCAGGAGCGATTGTTCGGATGGCAGGCCTGTTGCATGTCGAGCGATCGCATCAGAACGGGCATTGTGTAGTATCCGACATCGGCGTCGGCGGAAACAATGGAAAAAAAAAGGTTTGACGAGGACAAAATAGAGCGTCCCGAGTCCCCTGAGTGTGAGGGCGCTGGGAGGGAAAGCTTCCAGGCTGAATCGTTTTCCGACCGCCACAGTCATGAAACGTGACCGATTATCGTACACTTGCAAGATACAGTACGTTCACGTACCTTGCTTCACATAACAGGCATATACCGTTAGACTGGCATTTGGCATATCATACGTTAACCATACCATAAATTGATGCCAAATTGTTCTCCCGGCGTCCTCTTTTTGCTAATTTCTTTCAAAACAGGAAAAGGATATTTCCATGACTACCAACCCCTTCTCCCGAGCAAGACAAGTCTGGCGGCTCTGGCCGGACACACTCACGCCTCCAATAATTGCACATCAAACACAACCCACCTCCCTGACGCCGCAGTCACTGTAAGAGAATGTATACTATGTGACACAGGCAGACATATCCCCCTATACACTTCCATAGAGTACACATTTCGGCGGATCACGCTTCGTGATCAATAACTATCTGGCAGGACCGTACTTGTGCACATATAGACTAGTTGCTTGCGTTGTATAATTATGTAATGCATCAAGATTCGCACGAACTTGGAGGTATGGGGCTGAAACTGGCCCATACCCCGGGCCCCGGGCCACAATGAAAGGCTCAGCAAAGATCTGGCTCCCAAAAACCTTGTCGATTGAACTCTCGATGAGCCAGGGTTTGATGATATACGTACCGGCGGCGGGGGCGCGCACAGACACAGCAATTTCTCAAGATTTTATCTCAATTTGGGCAAAACGTTGTTACTGTCATCATTCCAGCACCCACATCTAAAGGACGATTCGGAAGCTGCGACTGTGCGGTGCAATAAAACAAAAGATTTGATGACTGTGTCGCAGCCGATGGTAATTGTTCTCATTGTTCAACTTTTTTTCAAAGGCGGGACGAAGGCGATGGTTCTGCTGATCGACTTTACCAGTTTTTGACAAGCGCCATCGGAGAGGCGATGATACCACTCGCAGGCTCAGGCTCCTGGGCCCCTCGGAACGCCAGTTTGAAAGCCCTCGCCCAGTAAACGCATGTGTGCAAAAGAACATCACTCTGCTGGGCGATAACTACAGCCTTTATCTCGATCGTTCTTAGCCCTCTTGGCACGTGGCAGTGGATGCTCAAGCTTCCGCACTGGCATCGACTTTTTTCTAGAATTCGAGAACCTGTGTGCGTCTTTTTTGGTCCATGTGGACGAGGTTGGTAACATGTATCGCTTGGTGAACCTTTCCATACCCCGCTAATTTTCAGTGTTGTGATTGGAGGGAACCGTGCCTGGTACTATTCCGAAGGAGAAGAAATGGGCGCATGTTTTGTGGCGCATAGCGGCAACACGGCGCTTGTGGCCTCGGTTCTAGCGTACGAACGACCTCGGGCCCACAAATCCCCAGCCAGTGCTACAGACCATATTTATGGCTCTACTAGTAGGATCAACAGTCCCGGAGATAGAACGGACCCTGAGCAACTCACTTACATTATTGATGTCGATGCTCCCCGCATCGCTCTGGGCTAGGCGACAATATCCACTTTCCACGTCGTATGTCATCGGCAATCGACTCTACACCGCATGTACGCGTTGCTGTGAACCGGACGTTGGTCGCCCCGTGGAAATGAAGCTCGCTTGGGCCGGCGATGGTCCCCAGCCGGCCCCATCATTGAAGGTTGATCAAGGTTGGCTTCTAGAGCTAAAAAGTAGCAATGTTGGTGCGCCGTGCATGCATGTATCAGGCGAAACGATGTTTTATTTAATTGTAGTGATGAATGATGGCGTGATGCTGTCGGTTGACGATGCCTTCGGACGTTGTTCGATCTAATTTATGCGAGGCCCGGGCGAACGGTTATCGCTTTTCTACGCCCAGCGCGCACAGAAAAAATGAAAGGGCAAAAGGAATGAAGTAAACGATGTGATGGTACCAGAGTCGCGTTGGGTAGTTGAACGTGGTATGTAAACCTTCCGTCCTCCCATCATTGGAGGTTGATGCGTATTGAATTGGCTTCTGAAGCTAAAAAGTAATGTGGCGCATCGATATCGTTGTCGACATGCAGACGTACATTTGGCGGAAGTTGATCTTATTTTATATACAGTGTACGACATCCTATCCCATCCTCCTCCCTCCCTCCTGATCCATGACGTGGTATTCGTGAGCGGGTTTTTCGCGAGCTTTTTTTTTTGATCCCATGGGCCGAATAAGGATGAGGTCGGGCCGACAAATGTAATGCATTTGTTCGTTCTCGTCCTCGTTTTCTGCGAGGAACACGGATATGATGGCACCACAGTCACGTTGCCAGCCGGCAGTTGCTCGGCGTCTTGTATCATGTTAATTGCCCCCGTGTTTGACGTCCCAGTGACCGGCGACGAGAAGAGGTTTGAACTTGTATCGCGTGCACGCTAACTGCATATAGGCATGCGTACCCTCTTCTTTTTTCTTTCTTTCTTTCCCCCCCTCTCATTCTCTATAGCGCCTTTTACGATAGGCGCACCCCACGACCGGTCGGTATTACGGATGCTCCGACCGAGATACCGTCATCTCTCAAGAATTTAAAAAACACATCAATTAGCCGCAATCACCTGACCGTCGCAGGTGACCAGCGTCCGTCCGTCCGAGCGATAGCTAAAATACACTCTGAGTTCTGATACGAGGAATTGGCCATCAAGTCGCCGTCGTCGCCATACCTGTTTATATTACCCCGGTACGTGGACATTTCGCCAAACGTAGGCCCCTGTTTTCTCTCGTTTCTCCTCGTTTACACGGACCCGCACGCACACACGCACACACACAGACACTGTATCGAGATAAAGCACATGGTGATCAGCGATGCGCTGATATAGACGCGGTCGGTGTGCGTCTCTCCGAGGGTTTGGCTTGCAGAAGACACGGAAATGTGGTCACGCCGATGCGTGCAGTCGCCGCGTAACCTGCCTCCAGCCCAGAAATGAGAAAAAAAGGAAAGAAAAGGCAGGAAATCGGACGTCCCTGGACAGCCTCGATGTAAAAAAGCCAGCGGTGTGTAAGCGTTATCTGTTGCTTCGCATTATCAACAGAACCCAGGATCAGAGGGGCATGGCGCATGCTGCCATGCACCTTTTTTTGGGTGAGCGCGGACGAGCAGCGTTGCATCTCCAAGTCCGATGTTTTCGAACCCCGAGGAAGACTGAAACTGGCACCATGCAGGTCCGTTTGCTTGTTTTATTTAAAGAGATTTCTAGATCGATGTGTGCAAAGCCCGAGGGATGAACATGCGGTCCATCTTCTCTTTCTTTTTTTAAATGGGCTAAAGGCATACGTGCAGGTATTCGCGACCCGAGAATACGGAAACATGGTCGATGCTGTGCTCGCAAGTCGTGTCAGTGCAAGGTGCGAGATAAGTATATATGACAATCACCGCCCGCTCGCGTTCGGAAATCAGACGTCCTGGGATAACGATACTGAGTTAGGTTTCACTAAGGACTAACGGTGCCTCGTGGTGAGCGCGTTGTCTCCTCCACTCATCGTCCTCCGCCCGTTGGCCACAGACCTCGGGGAACCCACTCCTTGGTTTTTTCTATCTATCTGTGGGTGGGTGGTTGGAGATCCGGGTCGATCGGCTCCAACGGATCAAACACACCTCACGGCAGCGCAGTAGGGGGTTAGAACTGATCGTGACATTTGTATAGAGAAGGAACGGGAGCTACACGGAGGGTGCAGAATGTACGTGTGCAACAACAATGAACGTGGAGTAAAATGGAATTCAGTGATGTGGAGCAGGAGAATAGACAGGTGGTGCGGATGACCAGTATGGTTATACGAGAATGATCCGCCAATCTTGATCGTGATTATGTCTTGCCCTTGGCTGCATTCTTACTGATGAGCTTCGCTTTCTCGAGCGCTACTTGGCCTACAGACAAACGTCAGGCGTGCGTGAGAGGCCGTCAAGGGGGCTTACTCTGTTGAATCAGGTTCTTCTTGTAATCGACGATGGTAATATCCTCCTTTGAGAGGTTGTGAACCGTTCTGTCCTTGACCTCCCAGAGATCTTCGGCGACTTGCGAAATGAGACCTGGACATCAAGTGAAAAACATTAGCAAAAACGAAATAGGTAATAAAACCACAAAATACGCACGGAAATCATGGGAAACGATCACAACACCACCTTCAAAGTCTTTGATAGCAAGGGCCAACGCGTCAATCGAACCCATATCCAAATGGTTCGTGGGTTCGTCTATCGGATGGGCGTCGGCGGCACTGGTTTGCCGATATATGATGACACGTACCTAGAAGTAGTATGTGCGGATGTTCCATAGCTAGCTGTGCGAATACGACGCTGTTTTAATGGATCAAGCCCCCATTCAGTCATTCTCTAACATGAGTGTTCTCACCGATTCCGCAGACCGTCTGACAGCTGCCTAATAGGAGATACTTGATGTGCGCCTGATAGGCCAAATCTGCCGAGCTGTTGCCGCCATGCCTGTATCGGGGAAGCAGCGTGAGACAAGTGCGCAGTTAGGAGGCTGGATAGACTCACCTGTCCGTCTTTCTCAGGATATTTCTCGGCGAACATGGATTGGAAATGCTCGATTGGCGATTTATCATATGGAAGTTGATCGGCGGAGTGTTGTGAGTACTTCGCTAGCTTAAGAGCGGCATGCTTGGAAATTGTTCCCTCGCACGGCTGAAGTGCGCTCGTAATAAGGTGGAGAAGGGTAGACTTTCCTGCGCCGTTTGCACCAAGGATGGCGATGCGAGAATCCATGCTGTAGATCCAGGGTAAATTAAGCGACGATCTTCCGTAGATGGTAGGTTGCTAACTCACTCGATACCGAATGACAGATGTTCGTACAAATAGTCTGCACGCTTTCCCGAGTATGAGAAAGCGACGTCATTGAAAGCGATAATAGGAGGCGGAAGCTTGCGGACATCTTCAAAGTGGAAGCGCAAAGGCCGTGGAGTTTCGACCTTCTCTATCAGGCCTGCGGCTTCCATTTTGTCGATAATCTTTTGTTTTGATTTGGCCTGTTTCACAAGGTTGGCGTATGTACCCGCTGACGCGATGAACCTAGTTGGGATCTGTGAGCAAATTATCACGGGTCCAATAACCACCTTACTTTTTGATGTGGGCAATTTCCTCTTGTTGTTTGTTGTACGCCTTCATCTGGTTCACTTCGTTCTCCCCCTTCGTGCGAACGTAAGTCGAATAATTACCCGTGTAGTACACAAGCTTTTTCTTCAGCGTCAGGTCCATGATGTTCGTACATACGGAGTCCATGAAGTCTTGCGAATGGGACGTGATGACAAGGATATGGTTATATGTGGACAGGTAGGCCTCCAACCAGACGACCGCGCCAAGATCAAGATGGTTCGTCGGTTCGTCAAGTAGCAGCAGGTGCGGTTTGACGAAAAGGGCTCGGGCGAGGGCCACTCTCATTCGCCAACCACCACTCATATCCTTGGTCGGTTTCTGCATCATTGTTCGACTGAAACCTAGACCATGGAGAATGCTTCCCGCCTTTACTTCAAACGTACTCGGGTCTAATTCTTCGAGTTCTTCATAGGCGGCATCGAGGGCTGCCTCATCTACATCATCAGCCACGGACAGATCCTCGATCCGCTTTTCAAGTTTGGCAACCTTCTCTCTTGCAGAGGCGACGATGAAATCAACCGCATTCACCTCGGATGGTTCGGCCTCTCCCCTTACGAGGTAGATATCGACGTGAGAAGGAATCTCGATGTCGCGCTCCGCCATTGATTGAAGGAATGTTGACTACAATGTCGTGAGCAATCATCACACGAGTATGATGGCCAAACGAACCTTTCCAGATCCATTCTCGCCCAAAAGACCGTACCGCTGTCCATAGTTGAGAGATATCTCAGCACCCTCGATGAGAAGGCGACCATGGAAAGAAAGTGTGTAAGAATCGATTTTGATATCTCGGCCTTTGGGATCAGAGACGAGCACACCAGCGGCACTCCTACGTCACGTTTAGCCTCAAGATCTCACATACTGATGGCAAACGATCTACCTCTCTGTTGCGATTTGGAGCTTTGCCATGGAAGTCAGATCATCGGTGCTGTTCGCGGCAGAGACGCTGGTGAGTGGAGTATTGGCAGCGCTGCCGGTGACTGATCCCGTAGGGGTCGACGTCGACGTTGTGGTATCACCATATTGCTTTGCTGCCTGCTTTGCTGCCTTTTCTGCGAGTCGTTTCTGCTTTGATGCTGAAGGCGGCATCTCTAGTTGAAAGTGAAAATGACAGAACGTTTGATCGATGTCGGTGCTCTCTGACTGGATGACTTTCCATAAGTGGCGGCCGGCACCTACCCTTAATTCGGCCCGTCACGGATCGTCACACTACTTGGTTCAGAGTCCTCCTAGCTCCGATGAAATCGATTGGGCTACCAGAGCAGTCATCTTCTCGCAGCGGCACCATCAATAAGAAACTCCGCTTCGGCAGATGTTCGGCGAGTGACAGTTGGCGTGACAAAAGCCGACTTCGCGATCTCGAGAAGTATCGCATCATTTTTGCTCATTCAACTTCGCAGACGTAAGTGCAGTATAGAAAACAATACTTATGAACTGAAATAACAAAGTTTTGTCGTTCAGCAGAGTGCTGATTTGAGGTTATGTTCCGACCTGGGCATAGGGGACACTATCGGATCGCAGACTTATCTAATCGGTCCAGATTTGATCAACGGACAAGTTTATTTCGTCTTCATCCTTTGTGGAATGGACTCTCTGGTGAGCGAGAAACAGCGTTGTCGTGTGTTTCGTCCAGGCATTCTATGTCGCCTCGCAGAGATGCCGAGTCCTAGGGAATTTCTGAAAAAAGGTGTCTCTTCATCGTTCGCCTATCTGGTGAAAACCAACCTCCCGATAGCATCCCAACTTCCTGTGGGTGCGCAACAGCAGCGCAAAGCATCGAAACTAGATAAGTGAATATACCAGCAGATGTAAGAGCAAGAATGGAAGAGATATGGCGTGGCTATCTTTCCTAGAGATACTCTCCTAGCTTACCCTGTTGTATTTCCCTCCAAGTGCCTTGCCCAGATAATTTGTGAGGTCGTAGTCGTCCGTATATTCTTGTTGCTCAGTCGATGTGACATCGGTGCATATATTGACCCATTGAGTGAATTGTTGTCTGCCATCGTCAGACCTACGAATTCTATCAACCATAGGATACTTGACGTGTGAGGAGGTTACATTGCCACGTGTTACATGTACAGACGTACCCACTCGGACATTGATCGTTAGGCTATCAAGGATAGCAGTAAGGGGGCGATGGTTTTCTTCTCCAAAAGATATACCGGATTCCCTCAATGTATGCACAGATGCGCTTTCGAGGCTAGTGATGATCTGGTTCCATTCAGATTTTGGAGTATTTTCTGACACGCCGAACCGAAGACCCATATCTGTGACAGACACAGGGTGAACACGACCATACGTTTAATTCGAGCTCAAACGTGATTAGGCATGTCTGTATGAAGCATGCCAGTAGGTGACACTCGAGCAACTTGACAACAAGGAATTTAGTCAGACATACTACTAGGGTCTGAATCAGCATCCTTGGAATACTGCTGCCTCTGAATACAAGGGCACCTGCCTTTGACGTCGACGCAATATGGCTATTACCGTAACAAGCTGCAAGGCCCCGAACACATGTGGAACCAACCGGCTATGAGGGGAAGTTCACGGGAGTCCAGGAGACGAAGACCACTCGAAGGGAATTGTCAGTCCTCGAGGAGAGAGACCATCCGGGAGAAACTTGAATCCTGAGTGGATTGATGCTAACAACGTACTTGAGTATGACTCTTGTTCCAACTTTGAAGCAAGAAAACTCACCAATCGCCATCATATAACATTGCCCTCAAATGTCTTCCTTTGGGTTCAATGAATACGCGGTGAACCTTGCCAGTGGATTTTCGGAGCATCATGCCAGTATTGCAATTTGGATGGCTTGTCCCATATGATGTGAACCGACTGTAGAACGATCGACTCGGTACACCCAGCTTTGTGTCTGCATAGTTAGCGCGATACAATCCAGCACCATCTGCAGGATGAATTAGGAATCGTGACGGCTTTGAATACGGGCATAATAGATTCTGCTGTTGTGTCCAGAGGACCACATTCGCAATTTCTCTCGAGTGGAGTTCTCGAACTGCAGCTCTTGACAACGAACGAACGAAGGTGTTGAGGGAGGCCAAGTCTTGCATAGTTATTTGCAACCCCAACATCCTTACTACCTAGTTCAATGCATCCTAGTCCAACCTTCGAACGAGTTCAGAACGTTGCCTGCTAGCGAGCGTGAACGCACCCTTACATTCGGTACGCATCGAGAAGCGAAGCGTGAACCAAAGTTCCTCCATTCTGTGCTTGGAAAGTCCGGTTCGAAGTAGCATTCAGGCCGGCCAACCGTCCCAGAGTCACTACTAGAGGCATTGTGGACTGGTGGGTGCGCATTCAGAATAAAGCAGATATATTGTTAGGAAGAGAGATGCACCAGTCGACCCGACTATTCTTTTGGAAGAAGTACTTCATAAAAGATGACGATCTGAGTGGCAGGACCAGCCCGTCGTTCGTTCAGGTACTGCAGAATTTCCCAGGAAGTCAACATTTTGAATTCTGTAAATTGACCAGGGTTGGTAGTGTTACATGCCTATGTGGTTGTCGTTCGACTGAAGTGCCACTGGGGAAAAGAGCGAAGTTCCGAATTACCGTCTTTGGTTGGTCCACGACGCACAGTACGTATCTAAATTTGTCGCATTCTGACGTTGCTTCCTTTTCATCAAACCACGCCATGTCCTTCCTCGCTCGTTGGTTCCGAAAGGTCTGTACATCTCTCCACCTCGAATGTTCAGAGAAACAGAACGCGTTTTTAACAGGAACCATCTGAAGATTATGAAGCGGTCTTGTCGGGACTCGCTGCGGACGTGCAGAAACGTCAGACGCGTCTCGCTGAGATCCGTCTCCGCCAACGACGTACCACACTGCAGTTCACGCTGGCGACGTTTTTCATCTGGTTTTCTTATGTCAGTCTGTGGTATACGCGAACGATGCCGTCGACGTGGCACGATTCAAAGGTTGGGACGGCGGGGATGGTGGTGGCCTATTCTGTAGGTGGCATGGCAGACATGCTTTTGCTTGGGTGGCAGGCTCACGGTCGGATCATGCAGCATCCTGTTCGCGCGGCGGATGATGCAGATATGGTATTCTTGGAAGGGTAACCGGGAAGGTTCGTCTGTCCTTGTCGTCCGCCCTCCTATCCGTCACTCATGCCTCGCGTTTAGAAAAGACGCTCAAGGAAGTGCTCAAGCGGCAACGTGACACGATAGAAGACATCAAGAAGAAGACGAACTACTACAGCACACGAACACTCATTGAAAAGTACGACGAACCACCCCCTAGCCCAGGGGCAACAGCTCTGCGTAGACGCAACGTGCCCGTTCCTTCCGTGCCCCAGACTCCTATTGCACTCCAGTCACTTCCTCTGCCCCAGCGGCAACACTTGCAAACGCCCAATAGACAGGCTCCAGGCCCGGTGTTGCAACTCTCCCGTCCGTGCTGTTCTCGCCCGATCAATCCCTTGTTGCACTGACACATTTGCACGTATAGCGACTCCACAGCCGATTCAAGCGGCACGTAAACAATGGTACGACAAGCTTGCCGATGCGATCCTGGGCGATGATGACGAACAATCCGCGACCGTCGCTGCCTCGCGCTATGCGCTCATATGTCAGAAATGTTTCACTCACAATGGTCTCGTGAAAGAAAACGTATGGGAGGATACGCGTCAGTTCCCACCTTTTCACCTTCTCGCGATGCACCTTTTATTGACTTTTCATTGGATAGAATATGTTTGCCCAAAGTGTGGCTTCTTTAACCCTTCGGCGCGATCGAAGAAGCGAGCTGCGCAGCATACACCCTCGCCACCGTCAACACAGCACTCTTCGCCTGATCAGGGACCGCAACGGCTGCCGTCCACCACCACACCACCCCCCAAGGTTGAAGGTAGTCGTGAGCCGAAGCACGTCGAAGGAGACGAATCGATGCAAATGGACGTCGAGTGATATTCGTCAAGTAGGTTTTTGGACGTAGTTGTTTTACCCATCCCACTCCTTTCGCTTTCTCTCTCATGTACAGACTGTGCTACGCTAAATAGTTGCAGTCAATGTAGTATCCTCTCTTGGATTTCTTGGAAAAACATAAAAGACCCTCCCAAGAGCCTTCTTCGATACGGTCATGCTTCTAGAGCACCCCGCCCCGTCGATTGGTCTGGTATCGGTAAGCAGCAAGATTTTTCAAGAGGCAGTATCCTGAGCGACGTGAATATACTCAAACGCACCGCTCAGGGAGGTGTTATTTACCTTGTTGTGACGTGAAGAAACACGTTTCCTTCGCCTTTTTTTTGGTAGACTAAGTCGACAGCGAGCCAGACAAACATCGTGATGGCCGCCGTCATGGTGTTATCGTATTCGAGCCCGAGTATCCACTACATCATCCCGGAGAGCAACATAGATATCTGTGGGATCAAGACATCGGTTGCCTAATACCCTCTTCTGGCGGCGACGACTCAAGGGAAACGAGGCCCTCAAGTACACCGAGTGGTCGTGCTACATCGCCATCCCTACTCTTCGCGTCCGTTGCGATCGGCCGATGTGGACATCACAACGGATATCCTTTTCAAAGACGAGAGCTGGAATGATGCCGAACATTCGAAGCGTAGCCCTGGCCATGACCACACGACGCCGTCCACACATGCTTCGGAAGCGTCATGGGTACTGCTTCGCTCTGAGGCAATGGCCAATGCCACAGCGACACGCGCAGGTACGTATCCTGAGAGCTCTCGTCTGGGTTATTAAAGGATCGAGAGTGTAGCAAGCAGCCGCTCACGCTAAAGGCGTCCGCCGGTCGAGTTCAGAGCAAAGCAAACGTCGGGATAACATAGGTGGCTGCAACGACTGTGCTACCGCTATACCTAGAGCAGAGATGTAAACAATCTTGCACATATACGCGACTCGGCGTGCGCCATCCTTGAGCATAGCCGATGCCCGGGGCGGTTACTGTCGTAGAGAAGCGGATGTCAGTTCCGTCTCCTCGTTGGTGCATCAGAGAGGTGCGACAGACGGATATACCTTCCAATGGATGTACCGGAGTGCCAACGGACCGTAACAAAGACGATCACCAAAGTCGCGTTTTGTCCTCCGTCCAACAACATCACGAACGATGCAAATACTAGTAAGCCCTCATAGTACGTGCCAATGATTCCTCCGATCATATTGGATTGGATAATTCAACCCGATTATCGAGTCTGGGCGACATGACGTCGAAGACTAGATGAGAACCTGATCAATCTGGGCCAGCATGGTAACCAGCCAAGGGTGAATCGATGACGCATATCATATCACGACAACTTCATCCGTTCCGAGTCGGTGCTATGTTATACAGTACAGACCAAACGTACGGGTTGAGGTGGCGTAATTTACAGGTGCATGGCAAATACTGTCGCGAGCAAGCTTCTGCTCGTCGTTGGAACATGGTATCATTGCTTTTGTAGGAGATGTTATTTATACTACTATTTTCCCGTCAATCCGAATCTGTATGTTTGAGTCTGACGATAAGGACTTGCTCCGAGTATAGTAAAAGGCTGCGTAATCGGGGCAGGTCGGTGGTCGCATTGCGGGTGAAAGAAAGTGCAGGGCGTAAGGGGATCCCTGCGGTGAACTTTGTGGACATAGTGACTCAAAGATGGTGAGTCGCCTTGGCTTTTTCATGCTTTATCGCTTCGTAATTGCCTGCGTCGGTTGGCAGGTATCGCAAGTCACGATCAAACGCATCAAACGAAACAAGCGCAAGTTTGTCACGGCTATCCACGGCCTTGAAGCGTTTGGTGAGTTGGCTTGCATCTCCCTCTCCACGGCGACCTGTCGTTGCTGATAAGCGTGCTGTGCATGTGTGCGATAGACATCGACTTGAAGAAGGCAGCCAAGTTCCTCGCTCAGAAATTCGCCACAGGCGCATCCGTGACGAAGAACGCACAAGGGCAAGACGAAATTGTCGCCCAAGGAGACGTGTCTAACGAGGTCGTGAAGCTCATCAAGAGTAATACAGGGATCCTCAAGGGGATCCCTCAGGCAGACGTGGAAATAGTGAAGAAGATAGTGAGTCGCTTTGACCTCTTCACGCCTCATCGCTTCGTCATCGATCTCCCTTGCCCGCGTCGGTTGGTTGGCAGGCATCGCGAGTCACGATCAAGCGCATCCAACCAAACAAGTGCAAGTTTGGTACGGCTATCAACGGCCTTGAAGCGTGTAAGTTGGTTTGTGTCTACCTCTTACCGGCGGCACGCCGTCGCTGATAAGTGTGTCATGTGTGGGTGTGATAGACATTGACTTGAAGGAGGCAACCAAGACCCTCGCTCAGATGTTCGCCACGGGCGCGTGCGTGACGAAAAATGCACAAGGGCAAAACGAGATTGTCGTTCAAGGAGACGTGGCTTACGAGGTTCTGAAGCTTATTGAGAGCAATAAATGGATCTCCAAGGGGGTCCCTGCGGCAAATGTAGAAACAGTGAAAGCTAAGAAGAAAAAGGCGGCGAAGAAACCGTACCACGTCTAGTCACGGTAGCATTCCGAATCTGCAGCTTTTCCACAGTAAACATATGTGGACATTGTAACTGACTCCAAAATTTAGCCGAGTTCACTTCTATTTACATACAACCACCATGTTACCAATCACACTAACTTTCCGTCGACTTTTTGCGATACATTCATTGACTAGCCTAAACTCAAGTTTCAGGCTTCTTCCCCGCACCATGCACGGAAGCCGTAACACAGCGTGACCCGCCAAATCCTGTCTCGCGCGGCATGGGGAACTACTTTTAATGACCACGCACCTTCACTAAACAACCCCATATACCAGGTGGGCACAATCTCTGGTGCCGTGGAGAGCGCATACTAGCCAATGGAGCTGCATCGGTGCGGGGACGGAGGAGTATCAGACGGCCGGCAAAGACGTGTCGGATGGCTCGGAGGTGAGGTTGAGGTATGGCGGGGCGAGAAAGCATACGGAGGACAAGGGTCTGGAAACAAGCAAAACATGGTCGCCGAGCGTTGGGGCCAGAAGCCTGAGGCCTGAAGGACGGGCTCGATAACAATCAAGCAAAGCACGTAGTACCGTGGTGCTAACCGGACCGTAACAAATGCAATCACTAAAGTCGTGACTTTGTACGCCCGTCCGTCCAGCGACATCGCGAAGAAAATTTAAGCCCTCTTACGTGCCAACGACTCCTTCGACCGTACTTGGGATGATTCAACCCGATTTTCGTGTCCAGGAGACATGACAGCGACGATCTAGATCCTGATTGGATTCCGGACATGGCACCGAGGGTGACGCACATGATCACGATAAAGGGACTTTGTCCAACTTGATCATCCTTCGCTCGTTGGCACCTCATCTGTTCGGTATGTTGGGACGTACAGACCAAATGGGTTGAGGTGGCATTTACAGGCGATAGCAGATACTGTCGTCTGCTCGTCGTTGCAACGTGGTATCATTGCTTCTGTAGGAGATGTATATATATTTCCCCGTCAATCAGAGAGCCATCATTGAAACGGAGGACGGTCTGATCGGTCTAGCGTGCGAGCGACAGCACAACGACAAGCAGGGCTTGCGATCAAGTTCATGGCGTGAAGAATGCGCAGTGATCATGAGCATCAAGGATCACGAGTATTTACTGTTGTTTGTACTAAAGTAAACAGTTGGCCAAAAGCTGATTCGTTATCAAAGCATGCCCGGCTCGCTGAATGTCCTCGACCGACCAGCAAGAACCACAGGCTATTCAGCCCGTGCAGGTCTTCTATTGCGAGAGTACGTATCCCGTCTCCATCCTCCCACACTTTTCGCCTGAACACAGTCCCCAGTCTGCACGTTCCCTCTAGAGTATTGTGAATTCGGGTCCAGCTTGACCAGATGCAAAGAATGGCTACATGAGGCTCACCCGTATCTATATGAAAGGTATTACTCGGAGGGTGAGTGATATGACACCACCATGCTATCAATCCCGTCAACGATCTTTCGATCAGAGGCTCTCCAGGCGAAACTCGGTACGCTTAGCTTGGAGGCTCAAGCCAAGCTCGAAAAGGATACTGCAAAGAAGGAGGCAAAGGCTGAGGCAAAGGCAGATGCTGCCCACAAGAAGAAGATGGTGGGTCGCTTTGACTTTGTCGCGGTTCGTTCGAGCTCCTGACCTGGATCGGGTGGCAGGCATCGCAAGTCACGATCAAGCGCATCGAGCGAAACAAGCGCAAGTTTGTTACGGCTATCCACGGCCTTGAAGCGTTTGGTGAGTTGGCTCTGACCGGCGGCCCGCCGTTGCTGATAAATGCGCCGTGTATGCGTGCGATAGACATTGACTTGAAGAAGGCAGCCAAGTTCCTCGCTCAGAGATTCGCCACGGGCGGGTCCGTGACGAAGAACGCACAAGGGCAAGACGAGATTGTCGTCCAAGGAGACGTGTCTGACGAGGTTCTGGAGCTCATTGAGAATAATACAGGGATCCTCAAGGGGATTCCTGTGGCAAATGTAGAACTAGTGGAAGACAAGAAGAAGAAGGCGGGGGAGTAGCTGTATCGTTACTTAGTACACAGTAAACAGTGATATGATGTCATTGTAGCTAACTCCAACATTTACTCCGAGTTCGCTCCTATTTACAACTCCACGCCCAACGACGTTGATACACCATGTTGCCAATCACGATAACACTCCGTCGACTATCTGCGGTACGCATAACTAGCCTAAGCCCACGTTTCGGGCTTCTTCCCCGCACCGTGCACGGAAGCCAAACAGTTCAGCGACAACGCGACCCACCAAATCCTGTCTCACATGGCACGGAGAACTACTTCGTGGACAGTGACGACACACCTCCACCAAACAACCCCATATACAAGGTGGATGCAGCCTCAGACGCCGTGGAGAGCGCATACGAACCGCCTACGGGGCCATGGAGCCGTGCCGGCGCAGGGACGGAGGAGTATCGGACGGCCAGCAAAGACGAGCCGTACGACGTGCCGGATGGCTCAGACGCGAAATTGAGATATGGCGGGACGAAGAGGCAGGGCCCAGAGACGAGCAAACCGTGGGAGGGCCCGACGGGCACCGAGCGTCGGGGCCGGAAGCCTGAAGGACGGGCTTGATAACAATCAAGTAATGCACGCAAACGTCACCTTTCCACGTATCCTGAAACTCACTCGACAATTGTAGTACGAAGGGCTCCAAGTCTATGGAGTAGCAGTTTCTCTCTTCGAGTTTGTACTTGCCATGTCTTTATCCTTCATCACACGCCAGATACAGTGCTGTACACAAGAATGTGACACCTACTTATCAACGTGTGTTGGTGGTGATGCTTCGGTATCAACGCTCTAGCAGTCCGCATCAAATAGGCGTTGGCAACAGCGATGGGTCCCTCCGAATGCCCATGGCGTATCTTTGTATAAGGATTGATTGATTGATCCTCCGGCCTCATTTAACCCGGAGCAGCCGTCACGGACATGATGGATTTGAATCGTGGGCTGCACAGTCTTCCGATAAGCCAAATGAAAGGCACGATTCCGCAGCTGTTGCTAAGGACAGCGAAGACGGCAACTATGAATAGCCCGGGGACGTTGATGAAGACAAGACCTATGATATTGATACAGGGAGCAAGGACGAGCGCTAACGAAGACGAGGACGCGTCTAGTCTAGCAAGTTCGCGTTGATGCAACGTACCCGCTTATCTCATATTGGCTTGTGTATGGTTCTGCTTTGTTTGAAACGCCGACGCATCGCTTGGGTTTCACCAGCACCGTACAGAGCACCCATTGAACAAAGAATTTCCGACAGCAGATCACCAGATGAAAGATGCTGGGCCTAAATTCCAGTAACAAAGCAATACACAGTTTTTGAATGCGAGAGGATGACAAAGGGGTTCAAGCATGAAGGTCAGTGATCTCCGTTTTGCTTCCTCTGCCAATACACGTCTAATAGGGATTCAATAACAGGTCTATCGTACAGTGTACACAATCACAAGTTGTGATTTCAGTCGATGATGGAAAGTCTCACGTTCATGCTGGACAGGAACTGATGATGTCAGTCTACGAAAATTGTGAATAACGGGAGGAGTAGGAACAAAGAACATGCGCATCATCATCCTCAATAATCACCTGGAGACCGCCTATGACGCAATCTCAATGACCTGCAGAGCGGTAATTTGACCAACAGGTATGTGATTCACTAGCGTTCATTGAAGCTTTCTCGATCTCCCTCAGGCCTTTCATCCTTTGTGAGGTGCAACCTTTCACCTGTTCCACGAGCTATCCAGCTGCAGGGTATAAAATCATGGTAGGTCTTCAGCCTAGTATCCTCAGTGTCAAGTATTCATCGTTATTCCTCGTGTCATGTCTCACTACCTCAATCCTCTCCACCCTCCAGTACCTTCAGAATTCCATTCCCAGTACACCGCCTTGTCTCATGCCAACCCACCATTAGAACCGCCTTTTCCGACGTCCCTCCCTCCCACATACAAGCGCGTTCCGCAATCTCTACCATCGAAACTTCTTTCGTCACCTCGATCGTCTCCGAGTGTGCCCGTCACATTTGAGCTAATCGGAGCTCCTAAACGTGGCCTCGGGATACCCATGCGAGAGCTGGTCGTACGATCAGGCGGTGCTTTGGAGCGCATGATCGTGGACGCCAGTGAACCTGTAGGCTACCTCATGTCCGGTTCTCTCGGGATCCGCAAGGTTTCTCTGAGAATTATGGTAATTGTCATCTCTAGGCTGTGGATTGTCTCCGTGCTGTGTTTCTGATGCCATCCTCTCCAGTGGCCTGGCTACGAGCACGTGGATTGGTCTCATGCTCTCGATCTTTTCTCGTCTGGTGGCCCAGTAACGCGCGGTCAGCTTGCAGTCCAAATCGCCTTTGCATTTTCCGCATATGTTACTGTGAGTCTTGTTCGTTGCTCGTTGCTTTTTCATGTTTGTTGACTTTGCGTTAGCAAATGTCGACTCATTCACCTTCGAGCACCGCCAGCTGGCGACTGGGGGGCAGTAGTACAGGTGGTATAGCATTTGAGCGTTTGCTACTTATTGCGCTTTGGAACGTTCGTGATGATCATTGGATGGCAGAAGTTTATATCGACTCCCGTTGAGCTGGCTCGGAACTTCCTTCCTTTATCATATTACTCCCTATCTCGTTCTGTTACAGTACCTACATTATAGAGCTAATGTTTCTTTCGTCAATGGTGTTTGGGATCGCTCACAGGACAATCTAGAAAGCTTAACTCGATGTTTCCATGCGTCTGATCAGCCAGTGAGATACCCGATGGCGATTTTTACATGAATTCTATACTTGGCTCGGTAGTTCGTGGCCCCCGAGAGTTGTATGCCCCCATGGCTGTGCGTGAGGTTTACAGGAAGTCGTGACTCGCCGCATAACATTCGGTTGCGTTTTTAGCGCTCCAATTAAACGACTTAAAGGCAATGCAATCCTCCATCATGCCGGTCTCCACAGAGGCACGCTTCCACAGCTGGTTCTATCAGGAAGGAATTACTTCCATTATCGCTCTTAGCGCCTATCCGGGCTGCTTAAATGCCCCCTCCCCTACATCACTTTGGGTAAACGTCCCCTCGGCAACATGCCAGATCGTCTTGAGTCATGGTCGGACGACAACTCCCCCGTTCCCAGTCTAAAACGCGCACTTGTGCTCTCAGTGGACAACCACACTCGCGACGGCAATTTGCGGCGGAGTATCACACACCGCATCTCTCGAGTGGCCACGACGACGCTCGGGCGACGACTCTCTGGGTCGCTTCCTCGACCCCGCAGCGCGAGCCAACCCGTTCCAGTTCTGATTCGGAGTCCCGTTCAGAGCGACCGCGGTGAATTCCGAATTAGGAAAGGGCGCAGAAACGAAGAAGGCGGCACGTGCCCGTTATTCGCCGCTGATGCGCGTGCTGCCCTCATCGCAGCCGGCGCGACGATGACGCTCACGTTGGCTTCTACCACCGACGGCGGCCTTTCCGTGAGTGCGCACGACGTCGCCATGTCTTCCATCGCCGAGGTCCCCGTGCCTGCGTTGCTTCAACAAGGCGTTCCCATGACCAAAGTCTCCGCCAAGTCACAAAAGAGCTATTTGTTCAAGCTCGATGCGGATCAGGGCCAGATCATCTGGGAATCCAAGCGATTGCGCATCAGTACGTACGCTGTCCTTTCTGATCGCGATCCACGTTGGTGTTCACCTCGTTGCCTCGCCACACGTGCACAGTTCCCATTGAGAACATCAAGGAACTTAGGTCGGGACTTGACGCGAGGTATTACCGTCAGCAGTTCCAGCTCGCACGCGAATACGAGGATCGATGGATCACGATCATTTACATGCTCGACGGACAATACAAGACCCTTCACCTCATCGCCTCATCGTTGAACGCGTTTCAACTCTGGGACATCACCTTGCGGAAACTGTATGCCATACGACAGGAACTCATGACGGGTCTCGGGAACGAGGAGATTCGACAGGTGGTCTGGGTGAAGCAGTGCTGGAAATCTACTGGCGAACAAAAGGACCACAGGTTGTCTTTTGAACAGGTGGAAAAGTTGTGCAGGCGGTTGAACGTTCATTCGTCTCAGGATGACCTCATGCGTCTGTTCAAGGTGGGTTTATTTGCGTATTGAGATTCCGTGATGGATCTGATGGTGGTCTAGATGGCAGACTCGCAAAATCGTCAGTACCTCGACTTTGCCGACTTCCAGTCGTTCGTCAGACTTCTCAAAGCTCGCCCTGAGATTGATCTGCTATACAAGAAATTGTGTTCCATGAAGGATGGGAAGCTCGCTTTTAGCGTGTTTGAATGCTTCATGCGCGATATTCAAAAAGTAGTCTATGTCGCGACCTCGTTTTCGTAAGGCTGACCTACCTCAAGTCAGGTCTCACACAACAAGAGCTCGAGACTCTTTTCGTACGGTATTGCACAAAGACACCTGATGGCCGAAGTGTTTCATCTATGCCAGATCTTGCCACTCTCACGATGTCTCTGGATGCTTTCACCGCTTTTCTTCTATCCTCAGATAACGCGGCTTTCACGGACCAGAATGGAAAGATCTATCAATCGATGACATATCCATTGTCCGAATACTTCATATCTTCATCGCATAATACATATCTAGTAGGCAATCAATTGGTTGGGTCCAGTACCATTGAAGGCTACATCCGGGCACTCCTCCAAGGCTGTCGTAGCGTCGAGCGTGCGTTTCAATCTTTTTCATGCTCCACATTCACTGACAGTGAAGCCCCAGTGGATATTTACGACGGAGAGTACGAACCAATGGTCTTTCATGGCAAGACTTTGACAACCAAAGTGTCTGCGCGCGAGGTCTGCGAGGCGGTCATGAAATATGCTTTTGTGACATCACCTTATCCGATCATCATCTCAGCTGAGCTTCACTGTTCCTTTCCCCAACAAGAGATGCTTGCGAGAATTATGCACGAGGCGTTTGGCGAAGCTCTGGTCAGCGCGCCAATTGAGGGGAAGCCTTTATCCGGACCGTTGCCGAGTCCCGAAGACCTTAAAGGCCGCGTATTGGTAAAGGTTGGTCCATTCAGTGAATATTAGTCTCTGCGGTTACTGACCTGTGTCCCTCCCCCAAGGCAAAGAATCTTTATGTCTCCGAGAGTGAACCCGTTCAGGAAAGGGGTGTTACGCTCGATATTGACTCCTCTTCGACCGAGGCTTCCGCGTCTGATTCAGATGGCGTGCACGGGATGAAAGAGGAACTCCAAAAGGTAAAATTGCGCGAGGTGGAAGCCGTCAAAGGTAAATTGGTCACCCTACTGATCGTGATGCGTCTTGGCTGATCGATGGAGTCGATAGAACTAAAGGAAGAGCTTCGGAGAGCGCGCAACGTCTTTAATCGCGTCCGCGGTCGACATTCGTCTTTTGAGCCGCTTGCCGCTGGGGTGCTCCCTGGTACTGCAATGGGGGCCTCGCCGACGGCAGTCCAGCAACCGCTTAAATCGGAACCGAAGTCAGAGCATAAAGTCAAGATGTCTCCCGCTCTCGTCGCGCTCCTAGTCTATACAGTCGGAGTGAAGTGTCGGGGTATTAACAAAAAGGAACACTACGCGCCCGAGCATATGTTCTCCCTCTCTGAGAGGACGATGAACAAGATTCTCCGGCAGGGTGCGGGCGATCTGATCAAGCACAACAAGACGCACTTGGTTAGAATATACCCGAAAGGGACAAGAGTGAGCTCGACGAACTATTTGCCTCATCGATATTGGGCGGCCGGTGCGCAGCTGGTCGCCATTAATTGGCAAACGTGTGGTATGTGAACACTTGTTAGGGCTGGACGCTATTCATGATAGATGTCGACCCTGATAGATCTGGGGTACATGATCAATCACGCCATGTTTCAAAGGAACGGAAGAGCTGGTTACGTCCTGAAACCGGACGTTTTGCGTAAGACGGAAGATCCCCGCAAGTCCGACAAGGAGCACCTCCACCATCACACGCAACATTGTCTAGAAGTGACTGTAAGTCCTCTATTTCTCCGCCAGGTTTCTGACCGTCTGATATGTGGGTGCTTGGCGCTGGCAGGTCATTTCGGCTCAGCAGCTACCCCGCCCAAAAGATGCCATGGGGCACGAGATGACGGACAGACACGTCGACCCGTATGTTGAGGTGTCGATCCACACCCCGGACTGGAGCCACCCAAGTAGTACCTCCTCGTTCCTCTCCACTGGCCCATCCTCGTCCTTGAGCACCTCGGTCGGTTCGTCATCCACGTCGCACATGCACGCGCATCGGTCGGTAACGACGATGCGTACGAGCGCGGTCAAGAACAACGGGTTCAATCCGGTGTGGCAGGAGACACTGCGACTGCCGTTCGAGTGTGTAGGGGACATGCGCGACCTCGTGTTTGTGAGGTTTAGCGTGCATCGAGATGGGGAACCGGATGGAGAGCCGATCGCGGTGTATTGTATCAGCCTAGGGAGTCTTGCGATGGGTAAGTTTCGCCTTGCCGTTTTGACTCGATGGTGGATATTGATGGTGAACGACGTTAGGATACCGACATTTGCCTCTGCACGACTCGCAAGTGTCGCAGTATTTGTTTTCGACGTTGTTCGTCAGGTGTTCCGTCCAGGATGCATGAGACGAGGGCCAGCGCGATGCGGTACCAGGAACCAGGGACCTGCATATGTGCAGATCTCGCGGAATGATCGACATCTTTCATGACCTTCATCATTCATACGTGTCCGAAACAAGATACCTGAAACCGTTGGGGATCGTTCGCTCGCGACGTTTATCGTGACGTATAGAAAGACATGTGTATTTGTAGCCATTCATACCCTCTTCTGAAACGGAGTGCTGTCGAAAGCCAAGGACACGTGCGGAATGGTGACACGTGCGACGGAAGTAAAGATTGAGCGACTCAACTTCCACCTCACATACTAAGACGCGGCGAGCCCCGTGCGCAAGTTCGTTGGCAAGAGGGGACGAAAAGGTAGACATGAACTTATCTAGACGTCGCCTCTAGTTTACCGCCGTATGTCGAACATTTATGTCCGAAACAAATGATCCATAAAGTGTTTGACTCGACTCCCGAAATCTGACGAGGTCCGATGTGAACCCTCTTTTGGACGACTTCCGAAGAACGAGACCGGGACCTCCTTCGAACAAACGAGGACTAGCAAACTTGCAAACTCATACAGTACACCTACGGGCCTCGTCCAACTCGATAAGGTGGAAGAAAGTGTAAATCTTAGTACGGGGAAGAGCGAAGCTAACTTATTCGCTCCTAGTACAGAATATCGACGCCGATTCCGACTTACTATCACTGGGTCTGGAAGAATTACACGTTACTGTTTCCGTGCGCATGTTCGGTCGCTCTCACCTCAGTACCAGGCTGATTCAAGTTCGCCCTTCCCGTGCTCGCTCGCCCTCCAAAGTAGCGTGTACTTGCCTGTGAGCATGGAGATGCATTCGCCCTCCCTCGCTCATGCCTCCATGGTATCACTTGCTATTTCCTCATCCTGTCTACGTTTGGCGTTAATAGACACTAACTTCTAGATAAGGGTCGAACGCTCAATCATCAGAAGCACAGTCTTGAACACACAACGGCGACCATTTCTGACTTGTCGACAACGCCGAGTGCCCCAAGATACACGTGCATAATCCAACTCTTGCTTGACGGCCCAGGTATGGTTGGATGGGACGGTGAATGCTTGGATGTTCGACATGCTGACTCTCGGGCAGGGCGAGGTCACAGGTGGGTGGAGGTTGTCTGCCCCAGATGAGGGGGAACTCATGATGACAGGAACGCGACTTGTACTACCTGCAGCCCGCGGGGACGCCAGTCACTGCGCCAGGACATCAGGTTCCCTGTCTAGACTCCCAGTTGGTGTCAGGCTCCAAATCAAGATTCAGCAGCTCAGAAACGGTGATCAGGCAAGTCACCATCACGACCAGGTCTTAAGCGCTTACATCTAGCCGGTACGTGCGTTAATTAAGCATGACATCAAGTTTCATGGTGGTCACTCCGTGCGTCATGATGTGTTTAAACCTAACAAAGTTTTGACAGTTCGTAGCCACCGCCTCGTCTTGGTGTATTGATATGAGGTACGCTGAACTGCGTATATAAAGTTGCGTTCTGCATGAGATATGAGCGACAACTACACTGGCACCAGCATGCGCAAAAGTCTCTTGTTCGTTGCTCCGAGTATAGTGGTGGTGCGCGCGCTGCAGGCACCATATGCCGTCCCAACGTTCGCGTCGCCCTCCAGCAATACTTGGCCCAGCAGTTCCGAGTGGGCTTCGCTGAATGGCTCGCTCGGTGGTCGTCTTCAAGCACTCCGGCCATGGGCGGCTGTTTGCTACACTTCCGACCCCCTGTATAACGAAGACGAATGTCAATTGGTGCTTTCGGAATACAAAAACGACACGGAGGCATGTCTTTACATATCATGTACAGTGAAAATCGCTGAACGCCTGTCATTTCAGCGTGAAGCAGCTCCCGCAGCGCTTCTGTGGGAGAACTGGGAGTCGTGTGGTTACGGCCAGGGCTGCGCTCTCAACTATAGTGACCCCCAACCGATCAGTGGCGCGACGTGTCATCAAGGATCGACTCCGCCCTATAGCATCTCGATCCTAGATGCTCAAGATGCAAGTACCGTCGTCCAGTGGGCAACTGCTCAGAACGTCAAGATCACCGTCAAGAATACAGGTTTACCCTTGTTCTTCCTTGAGAAGGACTCTACTCACTAAAAGAAAATAGGACACGATTATCAAGGCCGTTCCGCTGCTCCGTCTACCCTTCAGGTAAACACTCACCTGATGGATAATCTCAGCTACGTGCCAGAATTTGTTCCCCAAGGATCGAATGCTGCCCCAGTTGCTGCCTTGACAATGGGTGCTGGCGTGCAAATCTACAATAGTAAGTACTCCTACACTTTTTGCGCCGTCGTTGAGAACCGCATGTGGTACAGCTTACGAATATGCTGCGACCAAAAATATTACCCCTGTCATTGGAGCTTGTATGACCGTTGGAACTAGTGAGCACATCCTCGATTGGTTTCTGTTTCTCAGGTCTGTTGTTTACTCGCCAACCCAGCTGGGGGTTTTATCCAAGGAGGAGGGAATAGCCCGTAAGGAATCCCCTTATTTGTGCAAGACGCGATTTCCTGATCTTTGTATGGGTTGTATAGGCTAACGCCTGTATATGGGCTTGCTGTGAGATACCGTTGCTTTGTCTATGAATCCGATCAGACTAACGTTTCCGGGAATAGGTAGACAATGCTCTCGAGTTCGAGGTGATTTTGTTCGCTTTGGATGTTCCGTCGAGTTGAACATGTGCACGCTAGGTCGTCACCGCAGATGGACAGATCAGGATTGCGAACGAAGCCCAGAATTCTGACTTGTTTTGGGCTCTTCGAGGAGGCGGAGCAGGCAGCTGGGGTATCGTCAGTGAGCACTGACCCCTATCGTCCATATGCTGTTATCCTGATTCTTGTAGCTTCCGTCACTGTGCGGGTATATCCTCAGGTCGACATCGGAGCTTCTATCCTTGACGTCGTACCGAACGCTTCCCAAAACACGACTGATCTTGGAATTGAATTTATAAGTATGGCGGCGAGATATCAGAACTCCTGGATCAATACGGGGATTACAAGCGTTGTCATCGTATTCCAGGATCAGTACTTGATTGTGCGCCCTCTTACTCCTCATCCGTCTCCTCGTCCGTTCATCAACCACGCTTCATTATCAGGCTCTCTATTGGCCTACCAACGCCGCTGATCTGTCCGTCCTCTTCCCGTTCTTTGACGAACTCAAGAGTCTTTCGTCCAACTACACGGTGACCTCGAATACCACATCTGCGGAGATGTTCCCCTCTATCAGCGCTGCGGTTCAACAGAACATCGGGCCCCTCTTTGATGGGTTCAATGCTTACGGCGCCGCGATCCAGCTGTCGTCTCGCCTCGTCCCACAGTCTTCCATAGATCCCTCGAACCCAACCTCGATCGAGGCCGTGGCCGAAGCAATCTGGAGCGGGCTACAGATTATCAATGCCCCCCTCGCGTCGAATGAGAGTGGCCTGTTTGGAAAGGTCCCAGCGATGATGTTGGGGAGCCTTCCTGCTGCGACGGCCAATTTAGTGAACAGTACCGGCGCAAACCCAGGAATGTACACGGCCGCATGGCACGTCGTCTATGCTGCGTGAGTGTCGCTTCAATTTGTCTCATCTCTCTCTCCATCGTCGATATTGAGAGAGGGGGGTTTGTATGAATTTGAATGCTCACTTGTCGTTGGCAGACAATGGACGCTCGGGCTCGATGCGACGACGACCGCGGAGGTCATGACGGCCATTCACGATGCGGTCTCGCCGCTGAACGCGTTGGGGTTTGTGAGTAGTTACCAAAATGAAGGAGACCCATTCGAAGAAAACTGGCAGCAAGGTATGACGATGCACCTTTGTGTTTTGTCTGGGTCCCTCGTTCTGTCCCTTTGAGAAGGGTATGAGTGCTGACTGCGCTGACTGACTGTGTTACTAGCCTTCTTCGGGTACAAGTATGAGGAGTTATCGTCCATCAAACAGAAATATGATCCCCAAAACTGTGCGTTGAACACTTGAGCCTCTACTTTTCAGGACGCGTGCTGATGTCTCGTATCCCTAACCAGATTTCACGTCGTACAAGGTAAGCGCTCCTACTCCCGAGCGATGCGTTATATTCATGTCTCATGTACTCTAGGGTGTTGCTTCTGTGACGACCCTTGATGCTTACCAGTGCTATACGAACGAAGAGAACACGCTGCTCTAGAAAGCATGGATAATGGCGAGGTAACACGTCAAGTTTTATGACCGTTTTTTTCGTGTTTCCTCAGAGGAGGGTTGTTACTTTGATCGTAACTTCTAAGAAGTCATATTTATTTTGTTGGGTGCGGTGGACGTATATAAGAGAAAGCGAAATACAATACTTACTATCCCATCCGCCGGTGACTTCGGCAGTCAGATAACTTCGGCATTCTCAAAATATCTCATTCATGCCTGCTTCAATCGTACTCACTCAAGCTCGCAGACCCCAAATCTATCAACTAGATAGTATGTTGCTACATAGACAATGAAAAATATGTGTAGAATTGTATGTTTTTAAGAAAGTGCCGAAGTTGTTTGACTGGCCCCCGAAGTCACCGGGTGGGATACTTACCACCCCCATAATTCTAGCCGATCTTTCGCAGGAACCCGTGCTTGCAGCCTTCCCACGCATTCTTCTAGGATCCGACCGGGCGTCAGCCGCATGCTGAACCACATCAATGTGGAGTCACCTTCCTACACATTCCGTTCCAACATCATCCGCGCAGCACAATCACCTCTCTATGGGCTCCACCCCCAGCATCATCTTCGCGAGAGGAAAGCGTCTATGCTGTCGACGGGTGCCGTCGACCTTTATCTTACCGCCTTGATAACATCATACGCTTTTCGATTAGCGGATACCGAGTCGCCTTGGAAGGCAGAATGCAAGGGAATTTTACACAGGCTTTGCACACCAACATTTGAAGCGCTCTGTATGTCCTCTGGCTGGAATACACTAGCCTAAGGACAGACAAAGCGTTGCTACTGTTAGCCATAGGACGATTGTAAAGGTTCCAATTACACTGCAATCGTCTGGTCTTCTGTGATGAGGAAGTCTAGCCTTGTCGACAAGCGGGGAAAATTTGATTTCAATATTCCGATGGTCCTTCGGGGCTTGGACTGCAAGGGTATGATACCGTTGTACATGGAGAGGAACATCTTACAATGACGATTATCTTTTCTAGGCTTCCCTCGCGATCGGGTTATGTATCGCCTCCTGTCCTTGGGGCGTACCAGCGAGGGTGAATCATTTGTACGCATATGCGCGTTCCTTTATGTATTTTTTTCGGGAGATGTTGCGAGGTTGGCCTCTGAAATCCGAGTCCCGTTTTTACCATTTACCACTAACTTGAGCCATCTCAACAATGATATCGGTCTCACCCGATGCCCGTTGAGACTCCGAGCGATACCTTGATTGCGCTAAAGTTTTGTTACTGGCATGAACTGCGATTTGGAAATGGATGCGGAGATCAACGATGGCCATGCGTTTGCAGCTAGCGCAGACGTTGCCGACGGAGTGATCTGCCAGATTTTGCACTTGCCATTCATGGCGTAGTTCCTGGTATGATTGCGAGTCAGTCGGCATATCTTCTTTTGATGCTCTTTCCAGCAAGCGAGTTGACAGCAGCTGCTGTGATCCTTCAAGTCATGCATTGCTACGAGCTACCAAGACGAATCACAGAGAATGTGCAGCACATTAGCTAGTAGTGTAGCTGGTGTATTTACAATGATGTGTTGCCACCCACTCATCTTGGCATGCCGAGCATAAAGGAGATGCTGCAAAATCTTTGCTGCACACATTCAAGAATTCGATTCCTCATCTGTTAATGGCCATCCTACAAATTACATTGCCATTGTTCAATCTTCTGGAATGGGAAAATTTAGACTAGTCGACGAGCTGGGAAAATTCGAGTCCGTCATCTGGTCCTTCAGGGTGAATTAATTAGGGGAGTTCAAAGCTGATTTGGACTGTCGATTTGGAGTCGATTTGGACGCCGATTTGGATGTTGATTTGGACCCAAGTTTCTCCTTCGGCAAAGCAGCAGGGGGACTTAAGGTTGGCGGTGTTTGAAATCTGCGCACTATGCACGTGACCTTCCAATAGCCCTCGGATGCAGTCACTCTCAGCAGCGGCGGGGTAGGAGCCTGAGTACTAGCCTGCACCGCCAACATCGTTCAATTCAAGTTCAAGTTCAAGCTTGATAATGGCTTACTCGGAGTCCCCGCAAAATCTGTATGCAAAAAATCTTCAGCAATCTTTTGGGTACCCTTTGCGGTTCCCAGAGCCAAAGCCTGGCCTCCCACCGTCCTACGACGAAAATGGGCTCCACATTGGAGATGTTGGCTACGTCGACGATGAAGGCATATTCGAAGTTCTGTTCAATATATGTTTTCCTCCGGATCATGACCTTCATCGAGACTATCCTGATATTGCCCGCCTTGTGGGACTGACTGAATTCAAGCCGAACAAAGCTCCTCCCATTCCTAACGCATTCCCTTCCGGTCGTGTAGTTTGCCATGGCTTCCAGGGACCTCACGGGGATACCTTGAAGCGCACCCCGAGGTATTTTTGTGTTAATACTAGATACAGCACGATACTTACTCAGTATCGGAAGTGCGCCCTGCAGATTCACCTTCTGTTCTGCTTCGAGCGCCATCCTTCTCCTCCCAACAGGTGCTGTGCACCAATATCTCAATGATAACCAAAAGAAAGAGTTTTTCAAGCTAGCACAGGAATACGCGCTCAACTGGTGTCAATTCGCCGATCGCAAGTCCCTCTACCTGATTACTGGGTTCTACAAAACGAGTTCCTGGCGTCTTGCGTCATTCCATGATGTCAGGCCGAAGGGACAGGTGCTTTTGGAACGTAACGACACTGGAGGATATACTTGGCACTCTGGATGTGATTACCGCGAAAGCGGGGAAACCCGCACCGAGAATCAAACAGTGCTCATATCAGGTTTCAAGATTGAAGTGAGAGGTTTGTACAAACAAACTGTGATTGAGAGGTTACCAAAGCGCCCGAGAAGTATCTGGCCCGATTTAGAGAGCTCGTTGCTGGTCTTGTTTTCCTTTTGGCAGTGGGTAGTTTCGAAGATCATGCCCAAATTAGGGGTCTACGTCGAACATATTCCGGCGTTATCCCAGGTAATTCCCCTTATTAAAATGACGGAGCACTGGATTTGAACAATTGGCATTCTTCTAGCCTTTTCACCCTTCTGATATTATCAATCGTTACCTACTAGACAAGGTTTGCACGGTGAACTACCATACACTATCATACACTAATTTCTGACCACAAGAATCCCAATGTCCCAGTGGCCATTACTCATAACAGCCAGTGGCTGAGCATGCTCGAAGAGGTTTGGTTCCTGCGTCACCCTCCGTCCCGCAACTTGACCATACTTCTAGAATGAGCTGTCTCACGAGACCATGCTGGATGAAGGACGTTTCCGGGCATTTTTGGAAGCAAAATATACGGATGACCCAAAGTCGGACAGTAAGTATTTTTCATTGTGACTGTCCGTCCATTTTAATACCTGACAGATGTGGTTTATCTTCGGAGGAAGACGTGGGTCTTTCATTTTACGAAGGCTTGGAGTGTAAGCTAAGTTATGACAACAGTGATGAAACCAACAATGAAGACAGCGATAACCTGCTCAGTTCGGCACTCTCACCCAAGGCATTTTCCATTCCAATTGTTCCTGACAATATTCGACAGTTCATCATCACACGTACGTACAGCTTATGCTCTCATAAAAGAACTTCGACAATCATGTTATAGACATGCGGGTGGAGAATATTGTCACCTGTCTGAGGCGTACTCCCATCGGCTTTTACGTCCTTGTCCAATTCAACGGTACGAAGAGAAGGAGCAAATGCAAGCCAGCTTTGCTCTACGATACCGTCATTGAGTGGGACGATGAGATTATGTTGTAAGCGACGGCCTAGCCCTTTCTACCACCACCGCTCACGATAATCAGGCCAGCAGATTTAGCGGTCAGGGTTCAGTTCTCGGTCCTTGCGTCTTTCGAGTTTGAGCCAATGCTTGGGAGCGGAGGAATGCTCTACATGTTAGACACGAGTGTGGGAAAATTAGTTGAGGATAAAAAAAACACATACCGTACGTATCAAGCTTTTTGGCATTATTGTGGCACTTAATTTAACCTGGTGCAGTTTTGTTCTCCCTGAGGAGAGGGAGATAACCCTTCGCTTCTCATTACTCTCGAAGAACAGCGATATGACTCTTCCGATCTTTGGAGTCATGGTGGCAAGGTGAGAGTAATAGATACATTGCACATTTCTGTTACTAACGAGACTCGCTTAGTTGGGGTGTGAGGACAGTTTGTGCGTTGAGGTCGCAGAAGAAACAGAAAAAGGTCACAATGCACTCATTTCCTACCACAGAGGCGAAGGAATAGGAAAGTTGGATGAGTGTATTGAATGCTTCAAACTTGCATTGGACCTTTGTCCTTCAAATCATGCATGTTACGCTGCCGCGCTATTCAACCTCGCCACGGCAAGATACATAAATTGCCAGGTTCACAGTGCATTCTTCGACCTCAACGTGGTCATCGCTTCTTATTGCGAAGTTCTCAAGTTACGTCCGGTCGGCCACCTTGATCGACCCAGGACACTACTTCACCTCGCTCAAGCTCTCTCGTATCGCCAGAAGAGGTTACAGCCTAAAGTATCCGTAGCAAACACGATTGAAGGGCTCGCAGCTGAGGTCAAGCGGATTTGTTGTGTGGGCAGCTATGAGCACCGCGCTGCAGAGCTTATTGTTCAAACGCTCAGACAATACCAAGTTCTGGCGTCAGGAAAGCTAGCCGAACTCGACGAGTTGATCTCGGAGTGGTATCAGTCTGTTCGAATGCCCCCCGATTGGTACTTTGACGGGTCACAACGATTGGTCGACTTAAGCATTGCATTACGCAGACGTTCCGAGATAACTGGCGACCTCGACGACCTCGTAAAGTCAATTTCTATGATGCAGGAAGTCACGCAATTCATTTCAGATGCCCATCCCGACAAACCGCGGATGCTTGCCTCCCTTGGTGACGCACTCCATATGCGCTTCGTGCAACACGGTAATGTCACCGACCTCGAGAGCTCAGTTCCCATGATCAAGGATGCTTTGAAACTTGTCTCAGACTGTCATTTCGACAAGCCTGGGATGCTCGCATCCCTCGGCGACGCACTCCATACACGTTTTATGCAACTTGGTGACGACGCAGACCTCTCCAGCTCGATTTTCATGATGGAGGACGCTGTGAGACTTGCCACAGACGACCATCCTGATAAGCCTCGCATACTCACCTCCCTTGGTGACGCACTCCATACACGATTTTTACAGCGTGGGGTTATCAGTGACCTCGAGAGCTCCATTTCCATAATCGAAGAGGCCCTGAAATTCACCCCGGATGGCCATTTCGACAAGCCTCGGAGCCTTGTTTCTCTTGGTGACGCACTTCGTGTGCGTTTTACACTGTGTGGTGTTGTCACCGATCTCTCCAGCTCGGTTTCCGTTATAGAGGACGCTGTGAAACTTGCCTCAGATGGCCATTTCCACAAGCCCCGGATGCTCGCCTCTCTTGGTGAGGTACTCCGTGTACGTTTTGTGCAACATGGTGATGTTGCCGACCTCTCGAGCTCAATTTCCATGCTGGAGAACACTCTGAAATCTGTTTTAGACAACCATCCTGACAAGCCTCGCATGTTTGCCTCTCTTGGTGATGCGCTCCGTATACGCTTTGCACAGCGTGGCGTTGTCACCGACCTTGCCAGCTGGATCTCTGTGATGGAGAACGCCGTAAAACTCGCCCCAGATGGCCATTTCCAGATCGAAGATGCTGTGGAACTCGCCCCTAACGGCCATTTCGACAAGGCACAGATGCTCGCCTCCCTTTGTGATACACTCCGTGGATGTTTTGAACAGCGTAGTAATCTTGCTGCCCTTGACCTTGCAATTACCATGATCAAATACGCTATGAAACTCGTGCCAAGAGATCTGTATGTACTTCGTTCTGTGTCTTCCTTTAAAATGCTAACCCATCGTCAGCCCTGTGTCATCGCCGCTCGAGCCACCCATAACCAATCGAATATGCCTTTGGGTCATCGCGGGCAATAATGTCTGCAATAAGGTTTTGTCCTCGAATGCTTCTCATGCTGCCCACTTTCGCAGTGACTATGCTGGGGTGGGGCACCCAAGAGAAATGGTGTCCTGTTTGTGGGGCTGTTGTAGACAGCGAATGCCGCGGAGATCAGTGTTTCACCACATTCTGGCCGTCCATCTCAACTTATGTCCCAGATGTGGAAAGACATTCGCACGTAGGGCCTCATACCTATGTCAGGTATACCGCGCTCGCCGCTGATATATATACCCGAGAAAGAAGTCTGATAAGATAATACACAATGCACGCGAGCCACAAATCGTAGTGGACACAAAGTCATAGTTCTTTCTCATGAGAGTTAGAACTTTCAATAAGGGAAGAAACTCGCGATTGTTCATAATGGCCTTGAGTCGGTTCGAAACACAAATTATAGTATATATGCTCTAACGGTATCGTACATATTCTACGGCCCTCGATCATGTGCATGATATGTGACGGTGAGTGTCAATCGAAACACATCTCCCAGTCACCATCGCCATTACCTCGTGCATATGCCTGGCTCTCCACGAACGCGCTCAGCGTGCACAGCCCATCCATGTCCGCACCACAAAACTCGAGCGGTTGCAGCGCATCGTTGACCAGGATCCGGACGTACTCATCACCATCGTCGCACAGCAGCTTCTCCGTGATCATGCGTCCCGAAAAGGGTGTCATCCGAGAAACCCGCCACGTCCGCCTGAAATCCGGTCGATCCGTGCTCGGCGGCTCGTCAGGGCGGAAGAGCCCGATTGCGGAATAGATGGCGACCATCTGGTTGTCGTGCGAGAAATCGGCATAGAAACTGCGATCAAGGGGGAAGGTGATGGGCGACGTGTCCAGCGTCTGGTTCGTCTGTGTCTTATCTTGGACGGGCTGGCCTGTCAACCTCGCCAACAGCTCATTGACATAGCCGATGCCCTGAACAGGACCCAGCGGGTTACCGTGCCTAGCTTGTGATTCAGCAGCATATCGAGTCCAGAGATCATCGACCTACCCAGTCTTGTAGTACTTGACTAAATCGTCATAGTACTCGCGCGCTTGCCATTCTTCCACAGTGAACAAGCCGCAAAACGGACTGGCAGTTCCGTGGAAGAGCGTCTCAAAGGCACATAAGGGCATGAGTTCAGTAACATCGCCACTGGTGAGCGCCGCCCCTGGCACAGCCTCGTTGATCCTATCCACAATCGGCTGTGTGAACCTGTCGCGCCATGTTTTCGCAGGCACTTTATAAGTCTCTGCATTGAGGCACATGGAATCATCCAACGTGTTGTTTGCCTTGTGGTGGTGCGTATGAGTACCGTGCATCACATACATGCAAACGCATGCACTTACACCGCTCTCCTCCGAGATGATGACTGATACACTTGGGGAATGCACGTGCCCACTGGCAGTAGAGAAACCTCGATATGGCAAATCGATTAATAGGCGTCGGAAAATACGAGATCAGATGTACCTTGCGTCCAATTCACGGCAGAGTATACGACACGTTCGCTGTCTGATGCTCTCACGAAGGGTAATTGGTCGTCCTCGATCAAGTGTTTGTACCGTAGATAGTGCTCTGCGCCAGAGTCGAAAGCCCTGCGACACCTCGATCAGGTGGGGGAAAATCGAGATGAATCATACTCACTCCTTCTCGCCTAGAGGAAGCAGGTCGTCTATACCCAAATCCCACTCAAATTCCCTTAGAAATTGGTATTTCTTTCCAGAGTAAGACTCCGCGTTCAAAAGCTTCTGAAGAGGTTTTCTGATTCGCTTTGAGTTGCTTTCAGTGGGGAATCTGCTGCCATGTCTTTGGAGCTACTACACTGTCACAACAAAGCTGAGCCACAGCGCGAGTTACATACCAAGTTGACCTGCGACACCAGAAACACCCTTTAGAGATACTGGGAAACTAGTCGGGGTGGGAGGACTGTACCTGAGTAATGTCGCAGCGCTCGGGTGGCGCTATGTACTCTGCAGCTGGAAAGTAGGGTGAGTGAGCAGCCCAGGCGCGTTGGACTTCCTCAGGCAACCCAACGCCGGCCGTCACGGGCTTGGATGGTGAGCCCGAGCGCCAATGATGAAATCCATAGTATCGAAAGGATGCCGCGCTGAACAATAAAGCAAGCGTGAGGAAGGCTGTGGCGTGCAAAGAGCGCCTAGGACGAGAGTGGTCTTGTGGCAAGTGAGCTGTCTTGTCATCTTGGGTGAAAAGAGGCAATTCAGCGTCACGGCGCGTCTTGACAACCAGACCAGACATGATGAGGAACGTGAAGTAAGGGATGCATGTGCGGGGAGGAGAGGAAGAGATATATATGAATGCACGTTCGTGCACTGGGTGTGGAATTCTGTCGCGTTTGCCAAGCTAACCAAACGTGGCTGGTTGGGTCATGTCAGCCCCACTGCCTCGGGAAACCGTGGTCGACAGAATTAGATCATTTTTGGGTGCCTCACCGGTTGAACCGGAACCACGACAGCGCGCAGGAAGGGCACGCCATTCTGGCCCTTTTCTCATGACGGCGACCAGTCCACTGATCGCAGTGGAGCGCTCCAACTTTGTCCACGTTCCGAATTCGTAAACCCGCGACATGGGTCATCCAGAAAGCAGCATCGAAAGCACAAGGTAAAGTGTTGGTCTGGAGATATTTGCAGCCCGGTACTGTTTCGGGCAACAACGACAACGACTAATCTGTCCTCCAGCTGTCAATCGGTCGTAGTGTAATCTAGCATTTTGGTGATACGGCGCATCAAATTCATATATAGATCATGTCATCTTCCAATCGCAAAAATCCGAGGGAAAAAAATCACCAAGTTCCTCTGGCAGCTCGTCTTCATCAGATTGCGCGCATACAAGCTTGGTCGATGGAGAATGGGCTCTATTACACGGTAAGCTATCGATCGTTCGGCCCTGCAATTACAAGTTGTTGCGCCTTCCCGTGCCTGCGGCATTGTTTCCTTGCAGTATTCATCTTATCTTATCACGACCCAATCGGTGGAACCATTAGCTGTGGCTCCCATACATGCATATATTGATGAAGCGCCGCAGTCTAGACTAGCGGACATGACGAGGAGCATCCCACAAGAATAGTGCACGTATGGCATGCATGCGATGCCGCCCAAATCCCCTCCTGTCCATCCCGCCATCTGTTTGTAGTTCCTGCACAACGATGGTTGCATCCCTCAAATCTGAGCGCCGAGCGCCGAGCCTTCTGACGTAGGAGCGAATGTTCGCTTCCGAACGTCCTGTCAATCTGTGGGCGCTGTCCGGCCCATTCCTGCGTAGTTCGGGTCACTTCATCTCCTGATTGTTTTTCGTTCTCCGGAGCCATCCGGAAGCTTCCAGATCAGGCGGGTGGAGTTTATCGTGATGTACATACTCGTGAGCTGCTCTGTCGGACCCTTCTTTCCAACCCTGTTGACTAGCCCCACTCTCACCACCACTCCCAACTCAGCCGCTCTTATACAAAGCGCTTCGAGCTCAACCTTCAGGCCAAGTGCTGCGACGAACTACTGGTACTCGGAGAACAACTGCGGATTTGACGCGGACTTGATGCAAAGCTCTCGAGAAGCAGAATGTCACTAGACCAATCATTGCTAATAATGAGCGCCTCGTTCAATAAAAGAGGCAAAATCGCAAACACGATAACTACCATGTGACCTGATTCTACATGCATCGAGAGATAATCTACTAATAGCATACACGCAGTACTTGTGACTGCATGAATGATACGTCTTTACCGGTAAGTTGGAAAAACGGCACTCGATCGGAAACAGGAATATGTTGAGCATGATGGGGATGATGCTATGTATGACACGGCCGATGTCTGATTGTGGGATGATACAATGGTACAAATTCCGTTGTGGTCACTTTCCTTTCTTTGATCAAATGTTTTCCCTCGTGAAGTGCCATGACAGTGATGACGTTAACGTTGTAAGTTGTCGCCAACTGGGTGCTAGTGTCATTCACGGACCTTGTATAATGATATATGGCGGAGTCGTCCGAACCAACTTGAACGAACCTAATTCTCGCGCGATGCAATCTGAAACTTGAACGCTTGAGCGAACGGGCAGGTAGTACTTAAGGGTGGATGGTGAGTGCTTGTTTGTCCCGAATAAAAGTCTCACTCAACTTTGACTACCGTCTTCTGGCCGAAAGAACATAAACTCGCTTGAAATATAGGGGGATTCGTACACCAGTTTGTTCAATGCATCACATACAGCAGTAGGCTAAGGCGTGCCGGAGGTCTTGGAGTTCACTGTCGGTAGGTATTCCAAACATCGAAATCATGATGATGTTGACATTATAGTCAAGAGCAGACTCCTCAGACTCCTGTTCATGTTGACGCAGTTGAGATGAGTAGTGATAGTCGATATTTGACAAGGAGCCCCTATCATTGTTTCCACTCTGCGCCGTGACAATTCGTGATGCGTGACTCTATCCGTTGTGGATTACATAACAACTTGAAGTTGGGTTATATTTGGATTGCCAAGGTTCAAATCAGACTTTTGTGCTGCGGTTTACCTTTGAAACGGTCGCAAGCTCACAGCTGCCGGGTCATACGTCAGTAAATCGTGATTCACCGCGACAGTTATCCAGATTCCAGAGCATTATTACGAGTTACCGTATGGAACGGCCAGCCTAGCTTAAAAAAACCAATTTACATCCCATGAGCCAGACCAGAATAAGGCTCGGGATGCACTGCAAGACATCGGACAGTGTGCCTGCTACTTGCTCGTCCGTGCTGTGATTAAACACGTGCCAAATAAGCTCGGCTCGCAATACCAGGATCCTCTAGTGACCCAACCGCCCAGCCACGGGTCCACCCTGCCTGCGGCTTTTGGTCGAAATATCATTTCCAGTATGGACTCATAATCTGGGTTACGGCCGACGCACCATCAATCAAAAAAGTGCATTACTCTGGACTGGGTTTAACACAGTCGATTGTTGAAGTGAACATATGCATAGATCCTTTCTGCAATCCCAGCTAGATGAACGAAAATCTAACAAATGGGGCACTTTCTCACACTGATCCAGTCTAGCCAACATCTGGGTTTCAAAGTTAGATGGGCTCTATAATTTCTATGATGCAGACACTCACCGATAGTCAAAGGTTTCTTACCACACATCACAGTAGGCGACGGATGCACTGTACTCCGTACCAAATGGCCCTATGGGCTAACTGCAGGATCACTGCTGTAATGCTTTACGCAATGTCCCCATCATTTTCAGGTAATTCGAGGCAGACTGACAGACGCCCTTTCCAGAAAGACCAATGAACGACTTGAGCTTCCCAGTTTGATACCCCGACCTGTAATCTGCCATGTACTTGGAGAGAGTCTGTTCCCCTAATCGCATTACATCCTTGAGAGCCTTCTTCAGCTCCATAGAGTCCTCCGCGTAGCCTCTTGATTCCCGTAGTACATGGTACAGACCAAGAAACGTCTGTGCGCGTCCCTTAGAGGAGAGAAGTTCAGGGTGGATAAAATAGCGATATAGTTTTCCGACAAAAACGACCCGGGGATGGGTGATAGATTCCGTCGTTCCGGGATTAGAAAGATCGAGACCAACGCGAGGGGAGCGGTATACAATAGGACGTCCCCCTACCGACGGGCCTGGAGTCGCCTTTTGGAAATACATGAATGTACTTCGCGCACGTGTCGGAGGGGAGAGTGCAGAGATATCACCCTTCCAGATCATGTTCACGAGATGATCGACAGTGGTGGCACCACCAAGGCGCAATACCTCGTCTACGAGAAGGGATGGACCACATATTACTACATTGTCCGATCGGCGGCGGATGGTACGCAGAAGAGCGCCACCTCTTATAGTCACAGAGGTGTTGGAACTTGGAATTGCGGTAGGACCGCCAACGGTTAAATCAAGGCCTTTACGCGTTCCACCTCTGTAGCCACCTGCAGCCGTCACTGGGAGACCTACTGCAGAGGGGTCAGCGCGTCGGGGCGCACGATGAAAATGCCTGAGCGTAGGGAGATAAGAATACACGGCGAACAACCGATTGTTTCGGGATTACCATTGTCCACTACGTTCTTGCTCCGCGGTCCCGTGAGTGAATGGGTCCTCGTGATAACGCGACCTCTGAAGGTAGAACTCCAATTCCAGGATGTCAAAGTCAGTGCGTACGCCATTCCGGACCACAGATAGGATCATGTTGCACAATATTTCCCGAGCGACGGCTTCAAAACGTTCAGAGATCGCTTCCGCGGTGCGCAATGTCGAAAAGTCGAGCAGAGGCACAAGACCACCGTTCGTGTTGACAGGACTCTCATTCTGGGAGTTATCGGCGAAAGCGCTGTTGTCCTCGATGTTGACCGTGTTCTTATCCTCAAGTTCACGCGAACTAGGTTGAAGTCGCGAGTATTTTCGAGGTTGGTCTGGCTGAAGACATTAGTGTCAATACAACTCTCGAGTTGGTTTGAAAGCAAACGACCTTCGTCTTCAACTGTATCTAAGACGTCACTGTCCTCGAATTTTCGTTTGCCACCACTCATCCGATGCAGGATCTTGACGATGAGCTAGGAACCAATTGTAGCGCTACGTACTGTTCAACAAGAGTCCTCTCTGGTTGCAACTTCGCAGCGGACTTCCGTAAGCGATGAACTGAGTTACAACTCAATTTTACTGCCTCTTTCCGATGGACTATAGGTTATTCGACCTCCGGGGATGAGGAATTTTTGAACCGCCTATTAGAGACAACGAAGCCCACAGGGAATTGGGTATTTTTGGGCAATCTGGCTCCTATGATTGTATCCATTACGTCTTGATCAAAGCCGCTTCAAGTGAACACCCATTCGAGCCGTTGAACGAACCGTGGCCCAACGACAGATCACACAACTCCGGATCTTTCGAGTCTCAGGTGTGTGTAGGTGAATACTACCAAGCGACGCCTCGCACATCGCAGACGACCTTCTACTGCGGTGCATTGCAAGGCGATGTCGCAAACCATGCAGATCAACTTTACCGAACTTGCACCGATCAATCTGGTGTGTTCCTTTTCGCCAGGAATAATAGCCCTATGTAGAGCTGACAAGGTTATGCACGTATAATCTCCGTAAAAGTTCAAATGCGGAGACCCTGGCTTCTGTCAATATCATACTGTAAGTTCTTCATGCCCGACTCAGGACAATTGTGCTATTGTTATCAGACTGTATTCTTTGCACTAACCTGTGCTAGATTTCGTCCTTGAAGAGTGACCACTGCCATAGGTGCGCACCCGCCATGTTGTTTATTATTGCGTTCTAACACGTGTTTGCCTCGCCCCTTCTTACCACGCGATTATCAGCCCCCCGCGGTGCGCATCATCGTCACGAAACGCGGCATACGTATCATCCCAGTGCCTCCTGTCTTCCTGTGCATGGCCGACCTCATCGAAACCGCCAGGCATGTCTTCCGCATATATAGATAAACGCCGCAGTCGGCTTTCTCGCCGCATCCTTTCTTTGCACACCCGCCTCGTGCAACAGCCCTTTGGTTTACCTCAAAACCATCTTCATCTCATTTACTGGTTTCTCTCATCCACTTGAACTCCTACTCTTTTCGCGGCTATGTCGGCTCCTCCTACTCCTCAGAGAAAGTCAACTTTCCGTTCGCGTGTTGGAGGGGCGATACGGCGGTCATCCACTGCGTTCAGCATTCCGGGTTTACCGAACCGTACTGGGTCTGCTACGCCTCCACCTCCAGACTCTGATACCGCGTCTATTGCTGCATCTCTTACTGGTAAACTTGACCGGGAAGGCTCTACTACATCTCTCAACAGAATTGATACGTCGCCTCCACCAGCACCTGCCGCCACTTCGAGCGCACCAAGTCCTATTCCCGAATCACCGGCACGCGAGGCCGCGGCGTTGGCCGCTGAGCCTCAACCCGCAGCAGCCAAGATTACATCCCCCCTTGCAAATGAAGTGCTCAGGGCCGATGCTGCGTCCAAACAAGGCTCTACGCCTCCCCGATCAGTCTCAGGGACGCCACCAGCTCCAGAGTCTGTCAGTGATCCTGCCACAACGACTCCACCTCCTCAAGCCCCTGTAATCGTTACCGAAACGACACCGGCAGTTGCGTCGAAAGCGGAGATTGCACCCGTCCTTACGGCCGAACCAGAGGAAATCTATTCCCAACCGACCGCTGCGCCGTCTGCGCCGTCCTCTCGCCCCGCTTCCAAGGCTACCACGCCTCCACTGGCCCCCTCGGCTCCTGTTACGCCTGCTGCGCTGACTACGACTACTACCGGCTATTTCGGCGATATACCACGCTCGACGACGCCTGCTGGAATTGACAGCGACCCTGACTCCAATGTTTGGGCTGACCATCGAATGCCGGGCTCCGATAGCGGCTCGGAAGCACCCCGAGGACGCGCATTGACGCAGAAACCGTCCAAGTCATCTATGCTCTACCGAGACTCCTCCGTAGCCTCCTCAAATGCCCTATCGCAACTTCAGAGGCCAACCATGAGCCGGAAAGCCAGTGGTGTCATTCAAACACGCCAGACAGAGCTGGCTGGTGTTACCAAGACCTGGAGTAGCACAAGCGAGATGGGGTTGGGGAGCAAGGCGAGCCTTTCGTAAGTGATTTGAGCGATGCCAGTAAAGTCGCGTTGACCAAGAACCGCGTTTGTGTTTGATAGCTTGCAGGAAGAGCCGAAGCCAGCAGTGGTGCGTGCGCAGGCTGAGACTGTCGTTTCTCCGACGGAAACCATACACGTCCCTGAGTGAGTAAGGTCATAATGTCTTCTCAAGGATGCGCTGAGAAACGTGATAGACAAATCGACCCTCGTTCGCCGCGCGACGATTCGATGATTCCAGACGAGCCACAGGTGCCTTTGCCTGCGATGCATGAGGTGATGGCCGCTAGGTCCGTGCTCGAATACTTTGTCGTGCTTATACGCATGTTGATGGGGGGGCATCCTAGTCTTCCTCGCAAACAGTCAACCAGCAATTTCGATCGTCCCAGCCTTAGTGACGGTGGGCGCTTTTACCCACGTATTACCGAGTAAGCTTTCTTAAATGACATATCGTACATCACCTCACGCCTCGCTCTGCATCCTAGCGAGACAAGACCCCTACTTTCCTCCCGGCCCACGACGCCACCAATCATCACCAACTACCCTCCTCAGACCGCATCGAGCCAGATCGCACACTCGTATCGTTCTTCAAACCCGCCCGTGAGCCAACCAGTAGCGCAGTGGGCACAGCCGGTACGCTTCGACGTCAATGGGTCCGCGCGCCACTACGCGTATGGCTCTACCACGCGGCCCCACGTCGCTCGTGGATGGACCGAGTATGCGCTTCCTCATGGAATGCGCTACTACGTGAACGAAGGGGGTCGGGCGATCACGGACCTTGACCTCCGGAACCTGATGAAACTCGACGAGGTGTCGAATGTGATCGATACGGCCGATGACGTCCCTGAAGGTTGCGAGTTGTGGGTTCGTGCTGGGAGCAATGGGAAAAAGGGCAAGGGGTGGCGGAAACACAATAACGAACCCGTCCTCCTTTGGGTAGACCACCGTCATCGTCGGGTCCTCAGCGACGTCCCGTCAGATGATTATGTGTCAGTGGAAGACGACAGTAAGCCGCACGCGATGCTTTGTTTGCCCGTTTTTGATGCTCATGCTTGTGCGATAGGACTCGATGATGAATACAGGTACTGGGCGTTCATCGAGATGCACCCAGCACACGTCCCACAGGTGATCGTGGAGGGAGCAAGAAAGGATGCGATCGATGCGCTCCACTGGTCGTACACTGATCGTCTCCTCACCCACCCACACCTACCGCCCACGCCGCCGCCCTTCAGTCAGGACGAGTGTATAGAACTGTTCAAACTCCTCAGCGGTGAGACGCGGTCTCATTTGAGTTCGGGAACCGCACCTAACTGCGTCATCCAGACTCGAACCATCCGATCACTGCAGCATATACGCGGACGGTAGCTCGCATTCTCTTGCGCACCGGTGAGTGACCTTGGGCTGTGCTTCATCCAGACGCAACGTCTCATCGTAATTCCAGCCCACTGGCATCAAGTCAACTTCCGACCTTATAAGCCATTGCCTCGGGATGTCTCGTACCAACAAACCGCAAGGAGCACACCTATCTTGCGCACGATCTTCGAGTTCTTTCTTGGGATCCTATGTCTCGGAATCCCCTTCCTATTCGCAGACAGAGCAAGATCCCACGGCCACTTCGACGTCGAGGGAAGTCATCTCCCTGAAAGTACTACGCCGCTCTTCATCGTCGGTGCCTGTGCATGCCTAGTGGTGAGAGGTTTTTGTATTTTCGGCCTGAGATGCTCAATCGCGTGATCGTTTGTTTCATAGTCTGCGATCATCCTCAGTGCTTCGGTGACGCTCATGTCCTTCCCTGGGTTGGACAGCATTGCGCGAATTGGTGGTCTTGTCGCTATCACGTGCTCTGTCTTGAGTATGGTGACATCGTTCATCTCGATCTTTCGTTACAAGGCCGAGATGGCGCGAGGGACCGGCCCGTCTTCAGAAGGGTTCGTGATGCTCTCGGTGAGTATAATCCTCCCTCTTTTTCTCCAGGCATGCAGACTGACGGAGTCAACAGCGTCGGAGCTTTATGCTTTCGCTTCCGCTCGTCTTCCTCGCCTACTCGGTCGCGGGGTTCGTCACGGGTGTCGTTATCTACTCGTTCCGAAGCACGACCATTCATTTGGCGGGTGCAAGCTCGCCTGTGGCTGCCAAATTTGACGAGTACACGCGGTTCATGGTCGTTGGTGTCCTTGGAGCGCTCGTGGGCGTGTTGATCGCGTCTACGATGGCGGCACGGAGGGAGACGTGGGGGTAGGGCATGTTCATATAAATACGAATACGGTGTGGATTGATTCGCACGTGCGACTGGGTCTCTGGCCAGCTTCTTCCCTTTTTCAGTGTACGATCTCGGAGTGGTTGCATTTTAAAAAGGTATATATTCATGGTGTAGCGTATCTTGTGATCGCAGGCAATGGACCCATGTGATATCTCGGACAAACTTTTGTTCACGAACATTCGCTTTTTCTATCGAAATAACCATCGGCTCAGTTTCATCTCAGGAGAGCAGTTTGGTCGCCGGTCCCGGAAAGTATGCATGGCTAACCTGAAGGAGGTACACGTTGCTATCTCGAAACACCTCGTCACCACTTGTCTTCCAGAACCCCAAGCCCGAACGAAAAGGGCAAACCAGGTACGCGAAGAGAGCGGGACCTTGCGCCGCGCCAGCACGACTGAGCGCGATAAATGCGAGATGTCCACGGGGAGCGCTGAAGCGCCCAAAGGTCCAAGGGGATAAGTGGTCGCAGTATGACCGCACAAGGCATAGTCAAGCACAAACCCAGATAACGACCAGTAAAGGGAACTAGATAACGTTGTTTCGCTGCCCTCATGACCAACATCGTGAACACAATGTTCGTTTATCCGAGTGCGAACCGAACAAGATGATGACATCCATATGTGTACGTGCGATCATAGGCTCCCCGCGTTGACGTGCCAATGGAAGATCCTGTGGAGTGTGAAAAGAGAAGACACAATCGCAAGTTTCACACTGTTGGAGAGGTTAAAATGCGGGTGGATGCCAGCTCAGTGATCGCTGAAGATGTGCATATGTAGTACTGGGTCCGTATCCACCGGGGGTTTGGGGGTTGGCGTGAGTACGCCGTCTGGCCAATGTCAGTTGCGCTCCAAACTGACCATATGCGTCTTCGACATTACTACACGATCTCCCTTTTTTCTTTTTCTTCTGCACATAATTTCGTACTGACCGTCATGAATACTTGGGGACAACGGACGCATGGAGAACGACAAAAAGGACGATGAAAGCGGAGATAAGCTGCAAATCTGAACCAAACATGCCAATTAATAATAATATTTCAGGGCATCTGTGCCGAAATGCCGGACCGAAAGCAGTGAAGACGCTCCAACGCGTTGCTTTACCGAAGCCGTGACGGTGGCCAGTGCGAGGATATAAACCCGGCGCCACTCTTTCTTTCCCATCTTTCGTTCGTTCACTTTGACCATGACTTGGTCGGCCGCGCCAATCTCCATAAATGCAGTCATCGACGATCAGCTCTACATTGGAAAGTAGGCCCCCTCACTATCAGTCATACGATTCGAGTAATCTAACCTGTCACCTAGTCTGTCGGCGGCCTTATCGCAGGATGTGCGGAAAAAGTTTGGGATAACACATGTATTATCAGTCTGCACGGAGCACACATTTGATCCTCAACCCAATGCCATGGTTATCCCTGTGCACGACTCAGAGTACGAGGATCTTCTCATCCACCTTCCCGACGCGTGTCTCTTCATCGAGACGGCCCTCAGTCGCGGTGGCAAGGTCCTCGTTCATTGTGTAATGGGCATCTCCAGGAGTGCCACCGTTATTTGCGCCTATCGTGAGTGTATTCTCCCCACCCTTGTTTGTTCACGTGCCAAGCACCCACGTTGCTCCCTTCGCTTCCAAGTCATGGTTTCTCAGCGGCTGTCGGTCTCAGCAGCAATACAATACGTCCGCAAACGTGAGTTGATTGATGTGGAGCCCATCTGACCGATTTAGCTCATGCATACCCCTGATTAATTTGCAGGTCGCCCTGAAATCCATCCAAACTATGGATTCGTGAAGCAGCTCCACGCATTCCTACTATGCCGCTGCCGGCCATCCTGCACCAACAGCGAGTACATCGCTTGGAAACGCAGACAAAAACGCGACGTCACCAAATATTTAAATATCCTCACTGACTGCATCCCCGTCATTCCAGATCAGGTATACCTCACTAGGTAGGTTCGATCGTCGGATCAGTCCGCATCACGAGTCGCTGACAGACTTCTCCTGTCAGCGAGTTTCCCGGGGACGCAGATGCTGCCGAGTCCCTCTTGTTGGATTTGGGGGTTACGCATTTGCTTTCGATTTCTTCTGCCCAACTTCCAAAACCCAATGTCCCATCGATCTTTCAGCACTGTTTTATAGACGTCCCAAACAATGCACGGGAAGCTTTGTTACTTGAGCTTCCCAAAGTGTGTGATTTCATTCACGATGCGATCCATCAGGGTGGCCGCGTGCTCATCCAATGCCGCGTCGAGCTCAGGACGTGTATTATAGTTTGTGCCTACCGTGAGAGATATCCCGCTGGTTCTGTGTAGCACTTCCGCTCACCCTTTACACAGTCATGGTTTCACGAAAGATATCTCCCCGTCAGGCGTGCGCAATACTCGAAGCAGGTACGCCCAAAGCTTCTCGTATCATCCATATCTCGAACATTTTGTGCAGCCCTTCCGCTTTACAATCCTACGACCATATTTTACCGACATCTTGAATTATTTGCTGCGTGCAATTACCGCCCTTCTATTGATCATCCCATCGTACGCGCTTGGCTGGCTGAGCAGTCCTGTGGCCCTCCCGCCAAGTCCCTCATTAAAACACAGTCCGCCACGAAAACGGCGAGTATTACTACTAACTCTCCTTCACTGTCGATCACTACCTCCGCCACCTTGTCGAACGGTTCTGGATCCTCGCCCTCGATCGATGTTTTTGACATGACGTCTCTCAATGTGGCACTGTCGCGATATCAATCAACGAGTTCACGATGTACCTGGGAGCAGCGAGAGTCTGGTCATCGCAAGCGATGACATTTCCTATTGCTACATGTATCGTCTCTAATAAGGATACCCATCTTAGTTTACTCTGTAGCAATGTAGTTGGCTCTCACAATGGCGAGGAGGCTCTGCCAAAAAAAAAGCAGTGTCACGGTCTTTGTTGTTGGACTACTTTTCCATGGCTTGACTACCAGCGGACACGACGAGACCAACAACGCAATCGTATCAGACGCACGTCCTTACGACAGACCGCATTTGAATCGCCTCCAATTTACCGCGTGTTCGACCTCGTTCTGTTGCCATCCAGCCAGGTGACGGTTGTGTCCACGCTACCTGCCCGCTGTATCCAACCACCACGATCCGTGAACACCTTGCAAATCTCTCCTAAACAATATCTCCATCTCTATCTTTCCATCGTAACCGTCCATGTCTTCCAACAAGAGCCCTAACCCATATAATGGTGCCCCACCAAAGTGAGCAGTGAAGTTGCATAAATTGATCTGATTCCCACCTTTCTTCTCTGGTCCCCCTCCCTTGTTTTCTGGCCCATTTTTTGTCCTCTTGTCTTACGACAATGTATTGACGTATATCCCTATCATGACGATCTGCTGGGTGATGGTGGCGGGGTGATATTGAACAGGTATCTGAACGACTTCAGCAAGGCACTAGCGAGCGAAGTGCGTATTCTCCTCGCCGAGGTGGGCAAGCTTCGAGACGAGCGTCGGCAACTTCAGTTGTGCGTCTTTCGTCTGTCACTTCCCATGTATCATTCACACTTTATCATCCGTGCCACACGTTTTCGATCCCTCCATGATACCATGAACACCATGAATACCACGAAAACGAAACGAAATGAACAGCGAAATTGCGGAATTGATGGCCGTCAAGTCCAAACATGGCGCAGGCGGTGAATACTCGCCCAATTGGACACCGCAGGTAGGTCGTTATCCCTTGTCGTTCCACCCTCCTCTTGTTCACCGTGATTGCAATGGCCCCACTTCTCCCTTGTCGATTACACGTGCACTGGAACACCTTTATCGTTCTCTCCTCTCTTTGGTCTCACATTGCGCACGTCCTGCCACGCATGGTATTCGACGACGAATGACAAATGGTTCCACGTTCCGGTCTCACGCGGGATGTAGCCTGAAGAGCCACCTCCGCCGCCTCCAGCGGCGATAACCCCCCCGCCCATGGATGACGGTCCACCCGTCCAAGCGCGCCCCGCCTGGAAAGTCGTGCACAAATCCACACGGCGGGAGAGAGTACCAAAGAGCCTCCCCGCCCCTGTCCCCGCCCCCGCTCCAGTGCTCCCACAGATGATCGAGGCCCCAAAAACGATGCCCGCATGGGCTCAGTGGCGACGTACGTGTACTGACGCTCGTAGCGCGTCGCTTTTTTCGACGCGTTTTGCTTTTTGACTGACTGACGGTGTGTATCGTCGTGCTTAGCTAATCCATCTGTCATGCCACCCGCGATCGGGCCTCCCGCGCCCGTTTCCCCACGGCCGATGACGCCCACCGCTCGTCCTGGCCTCTTTGGTGAGTCGAGTGCGCGTGGCGTTGGCTTCTCTATGCTGAGCCGGTCCCTCTTTTTATCAGGCCCACCGACCCCTCCACCCAAGTAAACCCAACGTCTCTGTTGCTGATATACGCTTGTTCAGATACGGTTGACACGCCATGATCATGTGATATCCCCTTCTTTCTTTATCTACTTGGCCTTGCCGCTATCTGCCTGATCAATCGATCACCGCTCGTCGTTCCATCCTTGTCCCGCCGTTTCCCTATTCCTTGTATTCATCTCCCTCTCTCCCTCCCTCTCCCTCTTTCCTATAAACCATCCATCCAAATCCCTTTGTATTTTGAGGAATCTGACTTTTTTTTCTCGACGACTCTCATTGTCACTACCATTACATGTCAAATCAAAACGTTGTTTTATTCATTGCAAGTCTGAATGTCGCGTATCACTTTTATCCTTGACTCGCTTACACTTTGGCTCTTTACAGCTCGCATGCTAATGATACTCCTCCCCAACTTCGAATTCGGAAAGATGTTCCAAGTGTTCCAATATCATGTATTAGGTATTAGAAGAGAACGATCATGATTCGTCATCTGGGCGAGTGCGCACCTTTAGCAACTAGTGAGTTGTCAAGACGATCTGGTAGGCTTCGTGATACTGGTGTGTCGACACCTATGGCTACTGGAATGCGGACTGCTCCCGCCTACACATAGAATCGTGGAGGGCAGCGCAGGTCGGAGATAGTCTAGGAGGATGAACTGAAGAGTGTAGCCACTCAATTGGATCACTCACCTGTCTGAGATATCTCCAAACGACCCGGGCCTCTGACGACCGAACGTTTCCCTCGAACCAGCCCTATGGTCGAGAGAGTCTTTGGCAACATCCATAGTGACGGTGCCGACTGACTCACAATCATAGTAGGAACTACGTTATGAATGACAAGTGAGGCAGATCGCCCTATCGGAGACGTCTGCGCCAGCTGCAAACAGATGGCCATCGTTGATCTTCGCATCCATTTCCGACCCGCAATTCGTGTCAGTAGCAGAACTGCCGTGCGATTGAGGTATCGTTCGTCTCAACGGGCATAGGGTGAGACCGACATCATGGTTGGTACTACGAGGTTGGCCTCAGTCCCGTTTTTACCATTCACTACTCACTTGAGCCGTCTCCCGAAAAATACCATAAAGGAACTTTGCGCCTATGCGTACGAATGATTCATGTTCGCTCCGTGGACAGGAAGTGATACACGCCCTGATCGCGAGGAGGGAAGCCTAGAAAAGATAACCGTCATTGTTAGATATTACTCTCCATGTACAACGACATCATACCTTTGTAGTCCAAACCCCGAACGGCCATCGGAATATTGAAATCAAATTTTCCCCGCTTGTCGATAAGGCTAGACTTCCTCATCGCAGAATACTGGACGATTGCAGTGTTATTGGAACCAATGCAATCGACCCATGGTTAACAGTAGCAACGCTTTGTCTGTCCTTAGGCAAGTGTATTTCACCCTGAGGACATACAGAGCGCTTCAAATGTTGGTGTGCAAAGCCTGTGTAACATTCTGCCTTCCAAGGTGACTCGGTATCTGCTAATCGAAAGACGTCAAAATTACAAGCATCAACCGCGAAAGATAAGAGCCATGATGTTATCAAGGCGGTAAGATAAAGGTCAACCTGCCGCTCGAGGCACTCGTCGACAGCATAGACGCTTTCCTCCCGCGAGGATGATGATGAGGATGGAGCCCGCAGAGGGGTGATTGTGCTGCGCGGATGACATTGGAAGCGAAGGTGTAGGGAGGTGATGATGTGCTTCAGCGTCGGGCCCAGTCGGTTCCTGGAAGAATGCGTGGGAAGGCTGTGGGCATGGGTCCCTGCGAAAGATCGGCTAGTTTATTGCACATACCTTTCGTGCCTTGTCAATGGCTCTTTCATACATAGAAGTTCACGCGACATTTGCCGTGCACATCGGGGCTCATATCGTCCGTCATGGCAGCTCTAAATTGCGCAGCTACCAGGTGAGCTTTGTTGATCGTAAAGTTATTCTCCAGAGGTTTGCCGTCCACCATCAAAGTTGCCTCCTCGAAAACGCCATGAAGGAATGCACGTGTGTGTTGAAATGGTTCACGTTTGCCGCAACGCTCCGACGACAAGTTATATACGTTGTGATCCCCAGGGGGACAGCCTGGACATTAAATTCAGTGTTGTCAGTTGTTAGTCTCTGTGCATGGCAGCACCCTACATTTGTACCATTCACCCTGAAGGACCAGATGACGGACTCGGATTTTCCCAGCTCGTCGACTAGTCTAAATTTTCCCATTCCAGAAGATTGAACAATGGCAATGTAATTTGTAGGATGACCATTAATAGATGAGGAATCGAATTCTTGAATGTGTGCAGCAAAGATTTTGCAGCATCCCCTTTATGCTCGGCATGCCAAGATGAGTGGGTGGCAACACATCATTGTAAGCACCAGCTACACAACAGACAAGCAACATGCAAGTGGATCGCAAGTTCCGCAAGTACTGGGTTCCAACTTCCGGGCCGTAGCCTATCCGGATGGAAATTCCATTGAAGGTTCACTCATGAAATCATATAGAATCTTGTTGCTGAGGTTCAACTACCGAATGATCAATGGTATTTTGAGGACCCCACTATTGCAATCGGCGCCCACGTTACACCCTGGCCAGACATTGGTCCATACTCT
>JBBPLP010000074.1:0-62506 GCA_038089875.1 Fistulinella prunicolor | reverse complement strand
TTCGTTGAGATGGAAAACTTGGGAGAAGATGTGGGCGAGTCGTTGTGTTTGTGGGGGAGCGTGGATCACTGGAAACGCGTAGATTGTTAACTGTCGCTGTTTACCTAGTTCGTCTGTGGGCTCCAGCCGTGCACTGAAAGCTAATTAAATTAAAGGGTAGCAGGCCCAACATTGGTGTTACACAGCTGGCACATCTCTGTCTACCGTTTCGCCCTTCTTTCATCTTTCCGCGTATGCGTGCCAAAGCATCTGTCCAAGTACATGTCTAAAGGTTGTAGGTGAACCATGCGCTGCGATCTCCCAGACCCGCAGGCTCATCTTCCCTTGTCATCTTCCGTCTCTTCTCGGCTTTCAAACGGTTCTCTCGAGAAAGATACGCCAGGTTGACTGCTGAGAGGACCGCCATGCCAATGGACATCACAATAAAGGTAATCGTTGCCGTTGTGTAGTTCGGCGCCGGGGACAGGTAGCCAAGGAGCCAGGTTGCAAGAATACCACCCGCATTGGTCATGATGAAAGCAGCGGCGATCGACGTCGCTCGCCTGATATGCGGTGCGCTGTTGTTGGCGACCCACGTCGTCAATGCAGGCGCAGTGCAATAGGTCCCTGTGATCGAGAAGAAAAGGGATGCGTAGCGGACATGAGACGATTCACTTGCTAGGAATGTTCAGACATCACCTCGCTGGATCGGCGAAAGCGTACCGTAAAACATGGAAAATCCTATAACCTCCAGGACGGAAAAAAATATCGTCGTCCATCCACGACAGCGATAACGATCTGACACAAAAGCAGATATCATCGAGCCTAATTGCAGTGAGGAAGGTGAGCACCACAGCAAAGTAGGACCTAAGTTACATACAAGCAAAAGCGGTGGCGAACGGAGGAACGCTCATGAGCTGGGCTTCGCTGCCCGCGTAACCAAGACCGGCCACGATGGTCGGTTCGAAGCTATCCAACCATGATTAATGTCAACAGAATCAAGACCAGGCTTTGGTGAATGAAACCCACTAAGCCAAACCATATAATGTGGTGCCTGGGAGATAGGGTGGAATGAACTCAAGTGTTAAGCTAACTGGGAGCGTTCGAACGCACCATTAAAAAACAGGACAATAATGGCAAGTAAAACATGGGGTGACTTTATTGATGCAACGACTTCTGTCCAGTTAAAGTTGTCTCTTTTGTCGTCCTGCGATACCGCTCCATCTTGTCTGAGTCTAGACACGACATATGATCGTTCTTCCTCTGAAAGGAAGTGCGCCCTTTCAGGGGAACGAGGAAGCAGGAAAAAGGAGATGATTCCGAAGAGGAAGGTAAACATTCCCTCCTATATTGAGTGAGCAAAGCCTTGAGACGGAGTGTGTGCCCGCCTACGATGATGAATATCCAAGCCCAGCCGGGACGGCCACCCTTTCCATTGATCTCGTCGATGGCTGCTGCGAGCAAACCAGAAAAGGCGCCCGATAATGAAGCTGACGCGAAAAAGGTGGCCACTCTGTGAAGAAGGGACGTTAAAAGGAACATCGAGGATAAGCTTATCCTTACCTTATTTGTAATCTCTTACGAGGGTAAAAGAAAGAGAGATAGAGAGTAAGGCCAGGGAAAAGACCGCCTAGACCAATGATAAATTAAAACTACTATGGATGGGTGCTGATCAAACCTTCCATTAACCCCAAGAAGAACCGGCAAGCAAGCAACCCAGAATAATCATGAACGAAGCCTATGATCGTTCCCGGTAAATGTCTAATTTCGGGCCCCCAGCGACACTCACCTTGTAAAATGGTAACCAGACCCCACATAGTGACCATGGCGGGAAGCATAAGATTGGGTCCGATACGCTGGAATGCGAAAACGTGTAACAAGTCACACTCTCAGTGAGCGGCATTGTAATTTACCTTCAGATACAAGTTTGAAGGAAATTCTGCAGCAATATAGGGACTACACGTGGGTCAGAGTTAGCCAAGTGTGACAAAAATGCATGCACTTACACATAAGTGACAGTCAAAGCCACGGAATACTACACGATGATGAACAAATGATGAGCCGGAACAAGGTCGAATTGCGGCCAATGATGATTCCAACGTGCCTCGTGGTTAGACATCCCCAAGGACGTCTGCATGCCAGCTACCCGGGCGTTCGCGATATTGCTCCTGTCCTACGAGTCCACTACAATTTGAGGTGTGGAAGCAGGGAACCAGAAAGCGAAACATACCAAGAACGAAAGTAGATAAAAGATTGTGCATACTGGAAGAACCCATCTGTCGAGTTTCCTCCAGACAGAACTTTCAAGGGCGGCACGTTCAGGTTCTGAAAACTCGTCGTCCTTGATTTGATCGAGTTCCTTGACCGTTTCCGGAGCGAGAGAGCAATGCGAGATCTCTGGTTCGTCCAACTTCATATCGTGGTCGCAAGAACGCCGCACAAACTTCCGGGGGCATCTTTGCAAGGAAATTTTATAAGGCTGTGTGTACGGTATATTTTCTTGAAAGCGTGATTATTACGCCACGTCGATGGGATTGCAAGGCGGCGATTGCACGTCTGAACGCAGGAGTATCATCGATCTTGTGATACGTCCGGTGACTTGCTGAATTCGGACTCTCATCCGAACAGCACCTTGACTCTATATTCAGTGCACATTCTTTGACTACAAGCATGCCCAAGGTGACCGTCCCTTCTACCCCGTTGTCCGGGCTATTTGCAGTCTCAAAACCCTCGGGCCCAACTTCGATGTCTGTTCTGGAAGACATCAAGCGACTCGTTGGCAACTCGCACCTATTTGTGGACCCCCGCAAACCAGAAAATCGGAAGGGAGATGTCAGTAGAAAGAGGAGAAAAGATGCTGTCAAGGTCGGTCAAGGTGGAACGCTGGACCCACTTGCTGACGGGGTACTAGGTATGATTCACATCGTCTTTCATCTCGTGACGCCAGTGACTCCTCCGCTGTACCAGTCGTCGGCGTCGGAAAGGGCACCAAACGGCTCTCCGACTTTTTGGATTGCGTCAAGGTGCCTCACTCTCCCGGATTACTTATCCTGTCTCGAGTTTCAGCCAATATGTAGGAGTATAGGACCACCGCCCTCCTTGGATGCGAGACGGATAGTTATGATTGTCATGGTTCTCGCGTACGCGACGCTCCATGGCGCCATGTTACCAAGGGAGCGGTGGAGGCAATCCTTGACAAGTTCAGAGGCGAGATATACCAAACGCCGCCCATGTCTGTCCCTCCTCCCAAACCCTCGTTCCTGTTCCTCAATTCCTTTCAGATTCTCTGCACTCAAGATGGACGGTAAGCCACTACACGAGTATGCCCGCCAAGGCATACCATTACCTCGGCCAATTGAAAAGAGAATGGTAACTGTCCACTCACTGGATCTTGTCGATTGGAAGGGGAGCGATCACAGCTTCCGATGGCCGCAGAAAGAGTTCACCTTAGATCAGAAGACTGCCCTCAAGACTGCCCTCAAGTCGGTCGAAAGCGATCCCGTCATGCAAGACGAAACTGAAGATCATACAGAGCTGGCCCCGACAGCGTTTGTCTTGAGCATGAAAGTCTCCGGAGGCACATATGTCCGCTCAATTGTTCATGATCTTGGTTCTGCGCTTGGTTCTGCCGCGCATGTAGTAACTCTGACTCGGTCGCGGCAAGGAAGGTTCACACTGGATCCCAGAGATGGCGAAGATAAATCATGTGTCCCCTGGGACGTTTTTGAGAAAGCTTTGAAAGACGAGGGCGAACGAGGTGAAGACGGCTGGCTGGCGTGGGAGAGAGAGGTTCTTGATCGCTTCGAGATAGTCGATGCACACAAACAGTAGAATGTTTAACGATCCGTTCTACGACGTGTTTAACATGACTCCGTGACGTGCCTCAACTAGTATGCTATCACTTGAGAACCTGAGGTGTTGGATGGTAGTACGGGCCGCGAAAATTCCGGCGTCCCTCCAGCATCGACATTCGAAATAAACGCGCACCATATAATGATTGACACATACGACCGCGGCCCGGGGGCCCGGACCGCTCTCCGGAGCCGGCGGGCCAGGGAGCGAGTCGAACCTCCTTTTATACCCCGTCGAGGATTGCAGTCCCTGTTCATCGTCTCTTTACTACAATTTCAATCATGGCAGTCAACGATATGGCAACACGCCCCTTGACACCTGGCATCTATGCTCCTATCCCAACGTTTTTTCAGCCGGAATCCGAGAATCTTGGTCAGTGGCACCGTTTGGATGTTATGGGATAAGCTGCTGAGCGAAGATTAGATCTTGTCGCATTCGAGAAACATGTTCTCCGAACAGCTTCAGCTGGCGTCCGACCATTATTATCAGGTTCCATGAGCGAGGCCATTCATTTGTCGCACTCCGAGCGATCTACTTTAATCAAAACAGCAAGGAAGGTCCTGGATAACGCAAATATGCACAGTGTGCCGATCATCAGCGGAATCGGTGCCGGCAGCACGCGGGAGTGCATCGAGTTGGCAAACGAGGCAGCCGAGGCAGGCGCTGACTGCGCTATTGCCATCTGTAGCGGATACTTTGCGGGGGCACTTGTTGGCAACAGAAACGCGCTCAAGTCCTTTTGGATAGAGATCAGCCAAAAGAGTCCAATACCCGTCATGATTTACAATTGTGAATAATGTTCTCGTGTGTATGATATATGGCTGACTTCAAATTCATCCTGTCCCAGATCCGGGAGCTGCTGGGGGAATCAACTTGGATTCCGATCTTATCACTGAACTCGCTGTAGAGTGTCCCAACCTAGCTGGTGTCAAACTTACGTGTGTTCATAAAAACGGATGTGTGCTCGTGCTCATGCTAAACTTCGTTCATAGGTGTGGCGATGTCGGAAAGCTAACACGCATCGCCGCCACTGTTTCCGATCAGACCTTCTCTTCCAACTATCCACGGAAGAACCGGGATGCGCCATTTCTTGTCCTCGGCGGATTCGCCGACTTTCTCCTTCCAGGTGCATATGCCAACGGTCATGGTGCCATCACAGGTCTTGCGAACATCGCACCGGTAAGCAAGCAAGTACTTTTCCTGTAATGCTGTCAATGACATTCCTGGTGTAATAGCATACGTTGGTTAAACTATTCCAGCTGTGTGAGAGATCTAAGACTGATTCTAAGCTTCTTGGTGAGGCCCAAAGGTTGCAATCCATTGTTGCACAAGCGGATGCTACAATCGCCAAGGCCTCTATAGCTGGTACTAAATTTTTGCTGGAGAAGCTTTACGGATACGGAGGTGTTCCAAGGCGGCCGCTTGCTCCCATTGAGGAAGTAGCAGGTGTGACGCTGTGGCAGCACGCACACACCCAGGCCCTCGTGGATGTAGAGCTCTCGCATGTTTCTGAAGGCAGTCCCTGGAAGTACGATCCATGAGTGTATGTATGACGTGTAACTGCTATGATCCTAATCTTGCCACATTTGACATGGACACATGATGCGGAGCGTGCCACTTGACACATTCTTCTTGGTCTTGGCTAGATCCTGCCACCAACTCCTTGCGGTTCATTCCGAGGCACATGGCCGTGCAGCGGCGTCTGTAGGAACACGACAGCCGATATGACCGCAAAAAATCTCGGGTCTGCAGCTCTGTCTCACGAAACGTCCCGCATTTTCGCATGTAGCTCAGGTAATCGATGATTCGATGATCACTGGACCCCGCATGACCCTACATATAAATTACGTAACTTAGCATCCACCACTCAACTGTGCCCCGCAAGTAATCGTTCCTTAAACCGCGACCATATCCAATGTCGGCCTGCTGGCCGTCGGTGACAGCCATGAGCTGTCGGTCGTTGGGAAGTACAGCAGTTAAACCACTTCTTTCAGGTTAGAATGGTCGACTCGCAAACAATTTGACGAGTTATTCATCAGCAATACAGGCATCCGGTCTTTCCACTGGTCCGTACACCGTAGAAATCAATCATCATCGTCATCGACTTCGGAGATAAAAAAGGATTCCGGTGCATACCATGATCTTCATCACCTATCACGAGCTGATGTGTAGTCCCTCGCTCTCTTAGGCATTCCTTATTCTTCTCTCATCGTCGGTGCACCAAGAGAGACGTATCCAAACGAGCGTCGTGTATCTCTCACGCCTCAAAATGTTGCTTTGCTGAAGAAGAAAGGCTTCAGTAGTATTTTGGTCGAAAGAAACGCCGGCGCTTCCGCGCAATTCTTAGATGGGGAGTACACCAAGGCTGGAGCTACCTTGGTCTCCAAGGAAGAACTCTACAAGCAGACGGACATCTTACTAAAAGTGCGACCTCCCTCAGAGGATATGGAGGTCGCCCCCTTGAAGGAAGGTAGTACCATTATTTCCTTTCTATACCCAGCACAGAACAAGTCACTTGTCGAGAAGCTGGCCTCGCGTAACGTAAATGCATTTGCCATGGACATGATCCCACGTATTTCTCGCGCCCAGACATTCGATGCCTTGAGGTGAGTGTCGACATGACACTCAGAATTCGCACTTATTGCCCTTGGATAAGTTCTATGGCCAATATTGCCGGCTACAAAGCTGTTCTAGAGGCTTCCAACCACTTTGGTCGATATCTCACCGGACAGGTCACAGCAGCTGGGTAAGTGCATTGTTATATTGGCATAAAAGGTATTTCTAATTCTTTCGCTACAGAAAGGTAGGGGCGAGGTCTTTTGCATGCTCTTTCAGGCACCTTATGCATTTACAAGGTCCCCCCAGGCAAGGTTCTTATCATCGGTGCTGGAGTTGCCGGGCTTAGTGCTATTGCAACGGTTTGTGGTTTGATACGAACGTACCAAAAAAGAAAGCTAACTCACGATAGGCGCGTCGGCTTGGTGCCATTGTCCGAGGTTTCGATACCCGCTCAGCTGCGCGTGAACAAGTTCAATCTCTTGGGGCCGAGTTTTTAGAAGTCACTATCCAGGAGGAAGGTGGTGGAGCAGGGGGTTATGCCAAGGAAATGTCCAAGGAATTTATTGAAGCAGAAATGGCCCTTTTCATGGAACAATCCAAGGAAGTCGATATCATCATAACAACTGCACTCATTCCTGGCAAACCTGCTCCTAAGCTAATCACGAATGAGGTCAGTGGATAATCAATAGTCGAGCTATCCGAACTCATGTTTGTCTGTAGATGGTTGCAGCAATGAAGCAGGGTTCAGTTATTGTCGACGTATGTTTCGTCAATTTGTCGAGAGCTGAAAACTCATGCCCATGATTAAGCTGGCAGCCGAAGCAGGAGGTAACTGCCAATCCACTGTTCCGGGGGAGTTGGTTGTCAAGAATGGTGTCACTATCGTCGGTAATACTCAATCCTTATGATGATCTATCAGAAGTTCATGTACTTGTACAGGTTATACTGACCTTCCCTCGCGCTTACCAACACAATCATCGACCTTGTATTCAAATAACATCACCAAGTTTCTCTTGTCTATAGGTGAAGGGAGCAACTACGCAATTGACCTGAACGACGAGGTAGTCAGAGGTTCAATTGTGGTTCACAAAGGCGAACAGTTACCTCCGGCCCCTCGTCCAGCTCCTCCCCCAGCTCCTCCCCCAGCCCCGAAAGTGGAGGAAGTACAAACCAAAGCCATCACGCCATGGCAGAAGGCCTCCCGTGAAGTTGCTACCATTACTGCAGGAATGGGATCAGCAGTTGCTCTTGGGAAGCTCACCGGAGCTGCATTTATGAGTAACTTTTTCACATTTGGATTGGCGGGTCTGGTTGGATACCGTGTTGTTTGGGGTGTGGCTCCGGCTCTACACTCACCATTAATGTCAGTTACAAACGCAATATCTGGTTGGTCCAGTTATATTCGAATTGAACCCTTCGATCTTGATGAAACTTGCAGGGATGGTTGGTATTGGAGGTTTGTTTGTGATGGGTGGAGGTTACTTGCCAGAGACGATCCCTCAAGTACTCGGTGCTCTGTCAGTTCTTCTTGCCAGTGTGAATGTCGCTGGAGGTTTTGTCATCACCAAGCGTATGCTTGATATGTTCAAGAGTGGGTACACTGTCATGAAGTTCGAACTGCGGCTTAATACGCTGCAGGACCAAGTGATCCGCCTGAATATTCATGGCTGTACGGAGTTCCTGCAGTCGTGTTTACAGGAGGGTTCCTAGCCGCAGCGAGCACTGGGATGGCTGGTCTTGTCCAAGCGGGTTACTTGACCAGTAGTCTGCTTTGCATTGGTGAGTAGTATGATCGTACATTTCCTCAGTCAAATATGACATTTCGAAGGATCTCTGTCTGGATTGTCCTCGCAGACCACGGCGCGCCAAGGCAATGCTCTCGGTATTCTCGGCGTAGGCTCTGGAATCCTCGCATCATTGTTGGCTGTTGGCTTCCCCCCGGAACTTTTAGCACAGTTTGCTGGAGTTGCCACTGTCGGTGCCGCCATTGGTGCCATCATCGGTCGGCGCATCACAGCCACGGAACTTCCGCAGATGGTCGCAGCTTTGCACTCCGTCGTTGGTCTTGCGGCCGTTTTCACTTCCATCGGTAGCGTGCTCGCCGACCCATCGCACCTTTCCGTGCTCCATCAAGTGACGGCCTACCTCGGAGTCGTGATTGGTGGTATAACCTTCACCGGCTCTGTCGTAGCTTTCCTAAAACTGGCTGGGAAGACGAGTTCAAGACCATTGATAATGCCAGGAAGACACCTCATTAATTCCGGGCTTCTTGGTGCTAATGCACTGACGATGGCTGCCTTCGTCACTGCTGCGCCAACAGTACCTCTCGTCGCTGCAGGTTACCTCGGTGCAAGCACAGTTCTCAGTTTTATCAAGGGTTATACGACGACAGCGGCTATTGGTGGGGCTGATATGCGTAAGCGTTTAAATTGATTATAGCTGCGTTTCCATATTATCATACTCACCGGACTCTCCCTTAGCTGTCGTTATTACTGTCCTGAATGCTTATTCCGGCTTTGCACTTGTTGCCGAAGGGTTTATGTTGGACAACCCGCTCCTTACGACCGTCGGTTCACTGATTGGTGTCAGCGGCTCTATTCTTTCATACATTATGGTTCGCAAGTCAAACTGCTTCTATATCACTGCTGTCGTACTGACCAGCACGTAGTGTGTAGCCATGAACAGATCGTTGACCAATGTTCTGTTTGGCGGTATTGGCACAATCGCACCGTCGGAAGTCACCAAGATCGAAGGGACAGTCACTAAAACCACCGTGGACGACACAGTAGAAGCTCTTGCGAATGCTGACAGCGTCATTTTGGTACGCTGTTCACTCCATTCCTTATCTTGGTCTCACTTGGTCTCCTCAGGTTGTCGGTTATGGCATGGCTGTCGCCAAGGCTCAATATGCCATCTCGGAAATCTGCTCAATGCTCCGTGCGAAGGGTATCAATGTACGCTTTGCTATCCACCCGGTGGCAGGTCGCATGCCTGGTCAATGCAATGTACTCCTGGCAGAGGCATCGGTGCCATATGATAGTGAGACCCATCCCCGCTTAGACAACCTTAAAGTCTGATTGCTGATGTAACCCCCCTTATTTGATCATTGATTCGTATCTAGTCGTCTTGGAGATGGACGAAATTAACGACGACTTTGGTGAAACAGACTTGACACTGGTCATAGGGGCAAACGATACCGTGAATCCCATTTCCCTGGAACCTGGTTCGCCAATTGCGGGTATGCCTGTTCTTCACGCGTGGAAGAGCAAACAAGTCATCGTAATGAAGAGAGGCATGTCAAGCGGCTATGGTGTGTCTTCTCTGCGCTGGCGCCATGCTGTACACTAACACAACCTAGCGGACGTCCCAAACCCCATGTTTTATATGCCGAACACGAAGATGCTTTTCGGTGATGCAAAGGATACCTGCGACGGTGCGTTTCCGCCTGCTCTTCGTGGGAGCTTTTTTCACTTACGTCGACCCCAGCTATCAAGAGAGGACTGGAATCACGCAACTAGAGTTGTCCTCGCATTTATTATCGCGGAACAATTTGTTGCTACACCCCCGTGTATTCGCTCGTTTTGTGGAAATTCGTTTATTTCTGATGCTGCGTCGTTTGCCACGGATTTCGATGCGTTCTCAGTTACACATTAGATATTTTGCAAAGTCGTGTGGAAACGGGTCGTGGAATATTGTAATGTATATCACATCGTTATATCGTAACTGAATAGGGCAGGCACTATCAGACTCCGAGTACAGGAAGAACACGGAATACGAAGACGGCCTATATCATATACGAAGGAAGGCTCCCTTGGTCCAAATGATTAAGTCCAAATCTAAGAGGTTAAAAAAAACGTCCCGAAAGGCGTACATAGACAGATATGTCGTAAAACGTTCAGGTGACCGTTCTCTCGCAATGATCACAGGCAAAGGAGTCTCGGCGCCACCATCATTAAAGATACGATGCTTCCAGAAGCCATCAAGTTTTAACTATCGTATAACCCAGTCGAGACGAATTCGGGCCGCGGCTGGGTTGGTTGTACAACCAAGTGGCGATGAGCACAATGACAGATCCAAGGATGAACGTGAACGTAATTTGAAAGTCAAAGAGCGCTACGGACGCCAAGAATGATATCACGATGCTGAGACTCGTCGCAAAGCCTTTGAGAATGTTGTCAGAGTACTTGATGACCAAAGCAGTGATCAGACCCCCCAAAACCTGGATTGCAACGGTGGCCCAGGCCCAGGCGCCAAAGTTTTGGAAGAGCGACTGGATGAGCCCTAAACGTGAATGCTCGGTGATGAGGATAGGTATGAGAGCGGGAAGCAGTGAGAAAGCGGAGAGCTGAACGTTGCGTATCCAGAGGCCGGATTGTGAATTCTTCAACACCATTTCAAAGTAGACTCCTGCAAGGCCTGATGTAAAGCACGCTGCCACGACCGCGAGGAAGCCTTTGAGAGCGTTCATAGAAGTACCCTGGAAGAGAAGGGACACCGTCTTGGTGGAATCGCTGGTCCCGGTCTGAATTTGCACGATGCCTACTCCGATGGCAAGGAAGGAGAGCGCTACCCACTGACTAGCGCTCAGCTGTTTTCGGAGCAGGAGGACAGAGAAGGCTGCTGTTGTGAGAATTTTCATTTGGTAGCTGACTTGGAAGGTAGCGGCTTCTAGATTTGTAGCTGCGACGTATTGCAGGTTGTTCTGTATGACTTGGGGAGGATTCCGAATGAAAGGGGATGCGGGTGGAAAGTGAGGAACTACACACCATAGAGAATGGCGGGTATGGACAGTTTCCAGCAGTCTGGGCTGAAAATCTCCCTGCCCAACCTACGCATGCGGAGCAATATCTTGGACGGGTGCCAGAAGCGGCCTGTGGTGGGACCCAGCTGGGGGGTGTCTGAGGCATAGGGATCTATTTGAGTGAAGGCAATCGCGAGCGATATGGAGCCTTTCAAGAGTTCGTTGAGTAGAACGGCGGTCGGGGCGGAATACGATTGGGAAGGGGGAATGGAGACACGAGAATAGTGCATTATTATCGTTAAGAGGGAGTTTTGTACGGCGAGGGTGACGAGACTGGGACGACGGTTGGCCAGGTCCGACTGCGGATCGGTAGAGTTCAAGGGACGACTCACGATATATATTTCAACGGGAGTCCGCACAGAGAGGGCACTGAAGGTGAGTCTGGCAGGTGACCGAGCTCCTCGAATTCGAGCTGGAGCTCGGCGCTGCTGTCCTTTGCGACGTCCTGACGAGGTTGAACGGGTGACTGAGACATGGCTGAGGCGAGGATGCCAGGCCTGAACGGAATTTCCTCGAGACAGTCCGCAGTCGACCGTTCAATTTATTTTCGCTCTCCCCGCAGCACGTGTTCACTTGGTACAAATCAATATCATTATCATCTACAAACTCAATGTCCGTATGATAGTCCCCGGCTCTTCCTATCCACGTTGTACAGCCCATAGATGCTGTACGTCGGGCTGTGATAGTCCGGGTCTGCGTGCTGCAACGCCATCTGCGCCAGTGATGGAATCGGCGGCGGCGATGGCACACGCGGTGGCTTATCTTCCACCCTCTTTTTCCCATTCACCGCCTGCCCGTCTCCTGCCCTGCCCCCCTGCCCCCGCGCAGCTTCACATGGTCGTATGTTGACCAACGACGCTGTCGACTTGGACGCCGCAAAGTCCACCATCATCAGGCTTCCCAACGCTGCCATATCAGATGGTGGGCTATCACAGTGGGAATTCGCCTTTGGGACCGGCTTCTTTTGACTGCGTCCTGTGAGCGTGACTTTCTTGGCTTCTCCAATCACACTCATGGAGTCGTCAGGGTACAATGTAGGCTGCGGAGAAGGCGGAACCGGCGATGCCATTCCGAGGGCCGACCGCCGAGAATCCGCTCGCTCCATCCTATGGGTCCTATCGTGGCCACGATCAATGTTTTGCTTGCTATAGCTCACCGCGGCTGCCGATGTTCGAGGATATGCACCTGGCGTGTAGTACGTTGACTTTATTCGAGCTCGCCCGCCGTTTAACTGCGCCTTGTTGAGCGACAAATTCGGTGGTGACATGGTTTCCATTCCCCCATATGCAAAGCTCTGTGACCGCCTGACCGCTGCACCGCCCTTGGCACTGCCAGGTGCTATCATGCTAGTTCTACTGCGCGATGTCATCGTCTTTTCCTTATATTTCGGCTCCATGACATCAGCTGGTTCGTCGGACGTAACACCATCTATCGCGAGGCCAACGTCAGCCCCTACTTGCGAATATTCGCCAGGCGAATTTGGATAAAGGGACATGGATATCGTAGAGAGTCTCGATACCGCGCGAGTGATTGCATTCTGGACTGGCTGCAAAGGGGTTGTACTCTTGGTCTTCGAGAGAGTGCTCGAGTTACCGTAGCCCATGAATGGATATTGTTGATTCTGTCCTTGGACACAAGTCGTGTCGCTGTTGCCAACTACACCGAGACAATCGTGCTGGGGGACTTGATTGATGTCTAGGTGTTGATCTTGAGAGCTGGATCGTGTCACTGTCACCGTCGGAGCAGGTTTGGGGATTCCAGAGTGGTATTGGGTCCATGTCCAGAGGCCGGTATTTCCTCTCGCGCTGCGTGCTTGGAAGGTAGGGGACGAGCATTCTTTTCCCCCAAATATCGGGGAACCTTCACTTTCCATCTTGTCGTCCAGGAAAGCCCCATCATGCAGGATAGGTAGGGAGGGTGTAGGGGTCCTTCGTCGATGAGGGCGCTTGGCGAGTTTTACAAGGACGACCATGACAAGGAGTGTGAGACTACCGCTGACAGCGAGTGCAATAATCGCCGCAGTAGAGAGATGGGAAGTGGTTGACTGAGGACCGTGATCATGTAGATCGTTACCCGCCGTAGCGATCGTCATAGATTGAACGGTTGGCGTTGACTGGATCGTCAAGGATGAATGAGCCGCTGCCTCTTCCATCTCTGTGAGGTTTAGCGTCTTCAAATATGGCAGAGGCACAAATGTTGATTTCGATGGCACATGTGAATAGGAAACGGACGTCTGAGGGGCGGAGACGGGGATCTTAACGAGCGTAGTTGTATCTGCTGAGGGGGGCGGTAAGCCAGTATCGGGGATAGGTGCCGGAACGTTGGTAAGCTCGTGCACGCTGTAGTCATGGTGAGCCACTTGTTGGGACGCCGGTGATAGCTTGGGGTGAGAGTGAGGATGCATGTGCGCTGGGTCCTCCGAGTTTTCCATGGAGCTGGACATCAGCTTCTCGGTGTCGTCCGCGACCCCAGTGGGTGTCCGCAGGGACGTCTTGCGCGCAGGAGGCTCTCGCGTAGATTTTCGAGGTCTGCGTGACATTGTTCACGTTCCCTTGGGCGTCCGGCGCGAATTAAAAAGAGTGACTGGGGTAGCAAGAGACAAGTGAACAAGGCGTCGCGAGAGGATGAATACGGCGCGTCAAGGTCACGTGAATTGATGTTGTGCACGTGTTGCGATTCAAACGCGCTTCGACAATTGAGTTGACGTGACTTGAAGTTTTGGACTGCTACGCGACACGACCCTGACGCTTGAGCGATCTGCGAGTCGTTCTCTGCCACTCGGAGCAGAAGGGCTTTTGCGTGAGCTGAGTGCTGAGTTTTGAGTCGTTCTGTGCACGTTTCTTAGACATTCCATGGACAGGCGCGTCTCTCTCGTACCTCGTAGTGAAGCCGTCGACAATCTGACACGCACGCAACCAATACGCTTGTAGTGATCCACCTGGATCTCAGCCAACCCAGCTTTTACAGCATGCATTGGCACCTGCACCGCAAAGCCAGGAACACGGCAGAGATTGGAAACTAGCCTCGCCAAACGACGACGGCAATATCAATGCAATACATGACTTTTCTTTGGATTCAAGCATAATCCCGGCCCGACCGGCAACGCCTCGTTACCATCTGCAGGCTTCGTTTTTGCAACGTCTGGAAGACAGTGGCGAACATGTACAAGCCGAGGATTCCCTGGAAGCAAAGGCCAGACTCACTTCGCCGGCCTTGTCAGAAAAAGTCCAGGTTCAAGGTTCAAGTTCGGAACCTTTTCACCAACATGGGGATAGTCCAGTCTCGGCATCCGCTCCAAAGGTAATCGGTGAGCCACTCTTCATATTCTTCCGTCATCCTTGCTTTTAGATAATTACCTCTTGGTCTCTAGCGACGAGGACTGCATCCTTTCAGTCTCCCCCCGCCACTGCTAGAGCCCATCCTCCCTCTCGACCAACAAAGTCCATGCCATCCGGCGACAGGTATTACCGTCGCTCTCCTTCCTCTCCCTCCCAAGACTCGTTCGGTGGCCCTGTCTCGCAGGATCCCGCGGAACAATATCTCGCGTCCGCAAAGCAGTTCGACGTGCCGCTCTCTGATCTGGGAGAGACGCCAACTCAGGAAGTCGTCCATTCTCCCTCAGATCCTGGAGCGACGCTCCCGGATGCCAGTTCGGAACACAAAGAATACTTTGAGGCTGTCGTACGCGAGTATGAGGCACAGAGGGCAAACAGGGCCACTTCACATGGCCGCACCAATATTCTTGTAGCTGCCACTCCCAGCAATTCTTCAGGCACGCCACAGGACAAGGACGGTGACTTCTCGTTTCAAGATCGTGGTGGTCAGGAGTCGAGATTCGAGTTTGGTGGTTCATCATCTTTTGATAAGATGCTCGACCGGGATCTTGCTGACGCACCAGATCCGACCCCAGAGCCCACTCAACCCAAGGAGATCCAACCAACGCAGGTTGACGACCTTGTTGATGCTGAGCCTCTCGCCACAAATAACATCCCCACTTCGTCACCTCAGAGTAGCAAGCAGAGCTCTCCACCTTTCGAGTGGATCGCTCCGGCCCCTAGTGCAACTGTGGCATCTAGCAATCCCAGGAGCTTGCTGAGAATGGTACATCCGGGCAACCAATATCGGATTGCCAAGATGCGTAACTTGGCAGGACATGTGGAACCCCCGTCGTTCGTCACTATGGGAGCAGAGACGCAGCCTTGTCGCGTGGAAGAAACGCAACCTTGCTACACCAACAATTCGGGCTGCTCAAATGCTCCCCCGCCAGCCCGACCAGCGTCGCGCCAAGATAAGATGATCAGTTCTCGTCATGCGAGGAACCGACGAGAGGGAGGGAATGGGCACGATGAATCTGAAGACGCACTGGACGTTGTTCCCGACTCTGAACCTCTTCGAGCTGGCAGCGCTCAAACTCATCATCGAATCGTGACGCAAAGCCCGCTCAAGAAAATTTTTCGCCCCATCAGTCCAATATCTGAGAACGGATCTGGAGACGTACCCGATTCCCAGGAGGTCGAAGAGAGCGAAGCTGATGTTCCACTGGTCATTGAACTGGCTTCCAGGAATACAAAGAGATTCGTCGATCCTGCAGAAGACTTAGCTATACATGGCAGCAAAAGGGGGGCTTCATCTTCTGCTGTTCCAGTGAAGGTAATTTCCGCCACTCCTTTGATGATCATTCATTAGCTGATGCGACCCTTGTTTCGGTTGGCCTCATTCGAATAACCTCGGAAGCCTGCCCCATCTTCAACAAACGCCCCAAGAGTGAAATCTTCAAAAACGGAGCCCACGGAGATCCCGACATCACTGCCGGAACAAGACCTGCATGTCCATGCGGTGTTTACCATGCAATCTCCTGTCGTTCCAACAAACATGCTACCTTCCACGAAGAAGAGGCAACCTTTGGAGTTTTCACGTGCGCGCCACGGTTTCACGCCGTGTCTTCCGGCGACGAAGCTTGTCGCTGGTAAGAAGCGTTCGCACAGCTCCGATACCGAGGGCTCAGATGAGTTGTCATGCCAACCTACAGACGACGAAGGGGGTACTCGTCTTAGAGTTCAGGAGGAGGAGGAAGAGGAAGGGACCGAGTCTGCGGATGATTACGATGTTGACTCGCCACCACCCCCACCTCCAAAACCCGACACTTCGCGTAAGAGAAGACGCACTGAAGACACTAACACGACTCGCGGAACGTCGAAAGCTTCAACTTCAACTCGAAACAAGCGGTCAGAGACCCCTGCAGTTGTCACACGTTCGGTCAAGAGGCTACGTTCTGGAATGTCATCCACCCGTGTACTCTCAGCAGAGTCGGCCACACGAGTCTTCGCCTTGTGGAAACAAGATGGCCATTATTACTCTGGTGTCGTCTACTCCCGGGGACCGAAAAACAAGCATTTAATCAAGTTTGATGATGGGACGGAAGATGAAGTCGAGCTCAAAAATATGCGCCGCCGAGAGCTTCTGGTGGGAGACAGAGTTATCATCATTCAGGACAACGTCAGGGGCGTGGTTAGTGATGTCGGCCATGCAGACTCTCGTGGCTCGTTTATGGTGGGGATTGATAATGGAGAGGCAGTGGCAACCGTTCCAGCGGGGTTTGGTGACATCCGCATTGCAAATCGGACGATTCAAAGTCAGTGGAAGGAGCGCAGAGTCGTAGCAGAGATTATCGTCACTGTGGTCAAGCCAAAACCTCCCATTGACACGACGCCATCCAAACAATCGGTTGTCAGCACGACCTCCGGTAAACCTCAGCGCGAGTTGGCCAAGACGGGTTTCGTAGTTACTATCAATCCCAAGAATGGAGAGCCCGCTCAAACGAAAGACGAGGCAATGCGCGCTATCAAACAGCACGGAGGGATGGTGATCGAAGATTGGTCTAGTGTGTTCATTATGGATGGAAAACATAGTCAATCCAACAAGCGATGGATTGCGACACCACAAGACTTTCGATGGAAGCCGGAAGCAAAGCTAGACCGCGTCTTCCTTCTATCCGATGACGCGCATCAAAAACCTAAATTTCTCTTAGCGCTCGCGTTAGGGATTCCCTGCCTCTCGTTCGAGTGGTTGACAAGAGGGGGCAAGTTCTCATCGGTATGCTTTGAATCCTTCAGAATGTATGGCATCGAATTGAATACATGTTAGGACTGGCAACCATTCCTTCTTCCGGCGGGGTATTCTGATACACTCGGTGCCAGAATCTCTCAGTTCGTAGATCTTGACTGGGGGAATTGTACTGAACACCTTGTTGACATTATGGCTAATCGAGTGCCAGTCAAGCTATTCTCGCAGAAAACGGTGTTGTGCGTTGGTGCAGACTTAGTTCCTCCTCCCCCAAGAAAAGTATGTACGTTAATTCGACTTTGACGCACGGCGCCTGACGCCAAATATTGCAGAATACTCCCGACGAAGCTAGTCGATACGTTCCCTGGATTATTTTATGCATGGGTGCAGCCAGGGTGGAGGCAGTGGCCGATACGAAACAAGTGGCTCCTGGCCATATGCAGACATTTGACTATATCATTGTCAAAGAACGAAGCATTCTCCGGTCCGTCACACTCGGTGACAACGTCGTCGTGGGGGATGTTAGCTGGGTAAAGGAGTGTCTAGTCTCGTCGCGCTTATTCGTCCCTGAATTGGACTGACACTGTCCCATGCCATCTACTATATGTTGAGTTTATCTAACCCCTTCTTGCTTTATGATTGGTTAGTTGTAGTGTACATAGTTGCACTTAAGTAGTCGTTAATGGTCACCATAAATGGAAATGTTTTCACATCAGCTGACCCGCATAAGGGATGTGTGCAAGGCCGCGGTTGGTCTTCACTACTCACATGATGGACGGTCCGCAAGAATATGAAGTCGGTCAGTTGTCTTTTCGTACCCATTTGGGATCCACACCGACTTGACTCCCTGTGGGTAGAGTCTGTCACCAGGGCCCGCGTTCACGACAAGAGAGGCAAGAAAATTACCTGGGTACGATCCATATCTGTTCAGTATTCGCCTGTGCTAAACTGAGCTGTACAGAAATACTACGTCAAGGTTCGTCCAACACTGTCACCTTACTCGCTATCCATTTACCCGTCGCGTCATAGTGGAGAGGGTATGATTGGGACGAAAGCACGTACGTTGCTTCTGAGAACAATTTGAAACACTGACTGATCTGTTTGAATCTAGTTGGGAACCTACAGATTCATTTCAAGGAGGCTCCGAACATATATTAGAGTCTTTTTGGGAACGCATAGATACCAGCGGTAGAGATATCGCCGATGCCACCGCCTTCAAGAAGGGAGAGGAATTGCTCATCTCTGGACCACCAGGTATCCTTACGCCCCAATGCCATCCATTACATTACGGAACTGACACTGATTGTTAGGGAGAAAGAGTCTCAAGAGAAAGGCGAACACTACGAAAACTCAAGTATCGCCTTCCAAGAATGTTCCAAGTGCAGGTACTATGACCATCTCAGTGCCACTGCCCCGAAAACGCCGACGAGTGCAAACTACCCCCGATGACAAACAAGAATCCTCAAAACCAAGGCAAAGGGTATCTACCGGGGTTTCGAAAAATGGGTCAATATCCGCCAGGCTGCCAAAACGGAGACGAGCTTCTTCCCCTGGGCCACGGAAGTCGGCCCATAAACGCCTGCCATCTGCAGGTGACTCGCAACTCGATGCAGATGGTGAGACGGATCCAGATGTGGTCGAGGTGGAAGATGAACTCATGCAAGTGGGTACAGAAGATGTAGAAGAGGATAGGCACCCAGCCACGGCAAGCGGAAGCGGATCCAAAAGCATCACATTCGAGGATCTAGAGCATTTTTACACTGGCAACCCGATTGACATTGATCAGCATGCCGGTGAACATGTCACCGTCCGCAAACCCGAAAACGGATCGCCAGTGCAATATCCACCTTCAGCTCCCCTTCTGCTTCCCGATGACGTCGTTCCTGAGTCTCAAGATCCTGCCTCGCCAACTCTCAGTTCTCCGGACCCTCTTTTCGACTCGCCGTCGCGTTTCCCTGACAAAGGGCTGGAGACTCAAGGAGAACCCATCCTTCCCCACCACCGTGCTCGAGCTGCAAAACCGCTCGTCAAGCTTATTGATGCAACCACGATCGAGACCACGAGCCAACAAGCCCGCATATCCGCTAAAGCTCGCTTGATGTTAAACCAATCCGGTGATATGCCTTCCACTAGCGGCCCGAGTCGTAATACTGCCAGGCGAGGCCGGAAACCCGGCCCAGGTCGCTCCTCTTCTGGCCTGAACAAGATAAGCCGCAGCTCCTTGCTCACTGCCGCGAAAGGCACTCTGAAGAGCATCAAGGGAAAATTTGCAAGCACCGCTGCAGAACATGATCAACCTGATGAGATCGAAGAAGCTTCACTTGCTCGTGATGCGACCGAAGGAAATAAGCTCCTCATCGCGTCATGGAGTGATGAAGACAATGTGGTTGACCAAGACTATCAGACGACGTCGGATTCTCAGTCAGGTCCTCCTCCTTCCGGAGACGAGTTGCTTAAGCTGGCAGGACGCCAGACAGATCCGGAAACTCTCCCTGATTACGAAGATGAAGTACCCGCAGCACAAGCACAGGAGGTCGAGATACAAAAGTCGAATTCAACGTCAGAACCCGTGGAAGAGGAATTGCCTATCCAATCTTTGGCTGAGGCTACAGAGGGGCTTAGGGCAAGCGATTCTGTTGCGGATGCTTCACTCTCTGCGTCTGGGACGGAACAGCCAGCTTCAGCTCCAGTTCCTGACGATACTTCTGCCCCATCCGTTGATACTCCTCCGACGGACGAAGCAGTCAAAAAGAAGTATAGTATAATACACTGAAATGGTTGATCTCGTATTGACTAAGATATTATTCAGGATCGAGCTCGCCAAGGAACACCTCTTTCCCTCCACCCAAACGTCTTTCAGCTCCTTCGGCACTGCCCAGCCTTCTTTCCGGACAACCATCTTTGGCCCGTTGTCAGTTGGAGTTGCTTCTTAATTATGCGTTATACTAAACCCAACCCACAGATACCAAGGTTACACCAAAGACCACGCGCCAGTCACTAAAAACGAGTGAGGGCTTCGATCGAATGGTTGAAAGTCTGACTCAATACTATCATAGGCTCTCAACGACGTTCAAAGTGATTCTTGGTGATGGTGTTGAGCTTCCGCTAACTCTCAAGGACAGTAGCGAAATCAAAGCACGGATAAGCGACATCCTCATTGGCAACTCCTCCGGTAGCAAAGTAGCACTTTTCTATTCCTCGGTAGATGCACTTACTATGGTAACCACCTTCAAGAGCGACGGCACGGCTCGAGTCGTTCTTGACCCCTCTGCCGAGATAATGCAACAAGAACGTTTCTCAGCACTCCTGCAGCGTTTCGAGTCGTCTCACACGGTACGATGGAGTTTTGAATCCTTGACCTGTGCTGAGCCACATTGTTCTTAGCTCATCGCTCCCGTTGGTAAAGAAGTCTGCGTGTTGTATTCGTCCGAAAATGCGGATATTGCTGAGAAACTCGGAGCTCCCAAGCACCTGAGGGGACTTTCGGGGACTCTTTTGATTTCGCATGCTTCTATCGAGAACCAGCTTGCGTATGTAGCAGCCATCATGAAGGCGACAGCTCTTTGACGATACTCTGATCATCTCACTACATAACCAATACCTCTAGTTTGTCGTTTTGACTTTAATTGGATAGTTTGTTAGTCATGTGATTACCTTGCGATGACAAACATCCGTAAATTATTGACATCGACCGCTACGACATGCAGTCTCGCACAGCACATAAGCGGTCCGCCACCTCTGCGGGACAACAGCCCCCCAATCCAAAAAAGCTGCGTTTCGTGGACCCCGAAGACGACCCTCTCAACTTTGCCGAAGAAGTCGACAATGCTCTCGAAAATCCATCCACAAAGCGTAAAGGACGGGTGCGAAATGAAGGGTACGAGAGCGACTCGAGTGACGATGGGGAGGGCGTCGTTTACAGTCGCAGAAAAGACGAAACCGGGGAAGTAGGCGAGGATGACATGTTCGCCATAGGAGACAAGAAAGCAAAGAAGGACGAACAAGACACGCGTCCGCAAAAGGAGGAGTTCTTACGTCTGGGAGACATCGAGGGTCAAGAGTTCAACGAGTCTGAGCACGAGAGCCAAAGCGAGGACGAGGACGATGCAAAGCGGAGGAAGCAAGCCGGGATGGGGTACGAGATGTCCTCGTTCAATATGCGGGAGGAGATGGAAGAAGGCAAGTTTGCCGCGGACGGGACGTATGTGAAGACGTTTGATCCGCATGCCGTGCATGATCGGTGGATGGACGGGGTCGACGAAAAGGAGATTCAAATCGCCCGGCGCAGGAAACATCAACAAGAAAGGATAGAGAAAGAGAAGATGAGGGCTGAGGAGAGAGAGTTTGAACAAAGTGGTGGCAAGAGCGCGCTCGAAATCCAACTTGTCGGTCTGCTCAAGCGCGGAGAGACGGTGCTGGAGGCATTGCAGCGTCTGGGCAAAAGGTCGAAAAAGAACGTCGGGTATGTTCTTGATGTACAAGACCATAGCAGTCGCGCATTGACTGCAGTCGCCAGGAAACACATCAACAACAGATCAAAGGACGATTCGAGCATGACAGTGGACAAACAACCATCAAAGGGTATGACTGACATTGACCTGATCACCCATCTTGCATCGAAGATCATGTCACTCGGAGACATCGACGTCTACTCGAAAACGTACGAAGAATTGGTCCGCAATGTACGATCTAGTGGGCAGGTCAAGGACGATTGGGTACCTCCTTCGGCTGATGTAAAGTACGAGTATAGGTGGAACCTGCTGGGACAAGAACCAGGGGAGGCTTATGGGCCGTTTGGGGAGGAAGATATGAAAACTTGGTTTAAAGCTGCGTACTTTGGAGAATTGGGGGAGAAAGTTCAGGTGCGGACGACAGGTGGTGAATGGGGCGAATGGGACGATGTCATGACATGACAATTGCCATTTGTGTATTAATCTTGTATTCTTAAGGTCCAGAAGGAGACGGACATGTACATCTAGCCTCCGGGCATCTTGTTCGTATATAGTTGTGTTAGTCGCATTAATCCTAATATCCTTCTGTTGTTACTATCCAGGTCAAGGAATAGAAGCTAGAGTGGGGTGAATAAATAGCCATGACGGATACAGCAATCAAGGCATACAAAGGGTGTGAGAGGGGCGAAATGCAAAAACAAATAGCGATAGATCATGCAACCTGAAGTATCTGAACGACTAATCGTCCTTGGTAGGAGTTGGAGGCTTTTTACGCCTGAGTGAAGAGAAGATACGTAACGACGCTTTCCTCTTCGGAGACCGCTTCGACTCCCCAACCAGAGGAAGGTGGCGACTACTCTGTCGACGTTCGGATAAATTGCTTTGCATCCGACGCATCGCAACACCACCTTCTTCTGTCGCAAAGTCGAAACCGCGGTGTACGGAGCGCACACCTGTGGACATGTCCGTGCGGCTCACGGGTGTCCTGCGAGCATCCAAAGAAAGCGTGTCCACGCTGTAGTTCATGCCTAGTGTTCCCGCCGGAGTGCCCGAAGGCACTGATGAAACCGACACGGGCCGTGACATTCGTGATGACGGCCTCCACCTAGACAGTGAAGACCGGGGAACTGCAATATCGCGATCGCGACGTAGAGCGGTAGCCATATCGAGATCTGGATGCGTTTTTCTGATATAACGAAGAAGTTCCAAGTCACCTGGAGCATAACCGGTTTGCCACGCGCGGTATAGATATCTCGGAAGAAGCGCAATCGCAAGACACAGCGGTTGACACAACCAGAAAGCGGCAGATCCGAACAGGAAATGGTTGTTGCCATAGACATCGGTCACAAACCAACCTGGGCTGATAGAATTGTATATGGGCTACAAGACAGCAATTAGATTTCAGAGTGCAGTGGGCAAAGCAAGAGCAATACCGTGTAGACCCACAACAACACAATTCCGAGTAAAACTGCGAAAAAGACCCAGCCAGTCCACACGTTAGTGTTGAGACCGTTGAACAGGCTGACAACCAGCACGGCGGAGAAGACCATAGTCTATCGGACGTTAGAAGACTGCGGCAAGGCTAGGGAAAGCGGCTTACTGTCGTGTACTCGTACTGCTGAATGCCGTAACCGTCTGGACGAGTGGTGGTGGTGAAGTAGGTGTAAGTGACAATGAAGTACAAGGGGACGGACTAAAAGAGTGGTCAGCGCTAAGCAGTCTGTAAACCACCAAAACACACCTGTATGACACCATCAATCATATAGATAAAAAACAGCCTCAAAGTGAACCACGTTCGTTCACGCCCATATCGGTACAACTCAGGGAAAGCCATAAGAACATCAGCATCTGAAAACGAATAAGATAAACCCAATAAGTAGCCAAAGCCACGTACCAACTATGCGGTCAAAAAGGCCAATGCCAAGCACGGGCGCAATGGTCCAGAACGAATTCCAAAAAAGAAGATAAGTGTACTCAAAGGCACTACGAGGAATGAGCTCCAGGATCAAGAAAACCATAGCTAGATGCACGTACTACGCCGAACTCCAACCACAGTAAATCTGGAACCACCAAAGCACTGCAATGGCTACAATATTCTTGTAAAAGAAGTTGACGATCCTACAACGAGCCAAGTTCAAGAGGTTTCTGAATCGATGAAGGGGGAAATAACCGACATGGTTCCATTGCGAGCATAAGACCAGTGACCGTGGACAAGAAGTAGTCGTTTGAGGAACCGAAACTGTTCAGAAAGATAAATATGATGAAGTGTCCCGCATTCCCTTGATGGAACGACATACTTGAGCGATCGCATAATCGGAAGAATTGACAGCCTGTAAACCTTCTTCGCCAGCAATGCCGACCCCAACATCAGCAGCTTGGATCATGCTAACGTCGTTGGCACCATCACCAATTGCGAGGGTTATTACGCGAAGGTTGTCTTTGACAAGTTTGACAACAAGAGCTTTCTGAAGAGGGGAGACACGACAGCAAATGACGCCTTCGCACCTAGTCCCAAGGTGCAATAGCAATTGCTTGCTCTGATCGTCAACAAGAGCCTGGATTAGGTGTAAGCGTCCGGAGTCCATCTATACATGAAACACTTACATAACCCAATGCCGTGCCATCAATGACGAGTACATATCCCCCTGACCGTGTACCATTGCCTTCGCCTACGATGGAAGGTGCGCCAGTGCTTAGGCGACGCAATGGATACGGACCAGAATCTGAAGTCTCAACATCGACGACATCTTCCTTCTCCAGAAGGCCACTATTCGGAAAAAACTCTTCGACGGCTCTCGCCATTTGCTGGTAAACGGATGGCCCGGTGTCCCCGCCCCGAACGATGATGATATTGGACTCATCAGCGATAAGATTTGTACTGTAGCCTATTGCTGCAGAACATAGAGAAAGTCAGCGAACGTTCAAGGGGCAGACAGAATGAACGAATACCAATTGCGGTCTCGAGCTTATCACCTGTAGCTACCCAAATTTTTATACCAGCAAGCTTGAGGTCGGCAATCGTCTCGGGCACGCCGTCTTGCAAACGATCTTCGATCGCAGTAGCCCCTAGTAGACGAAGGTCTCTTTCCATCTCGTCGCTCACATCTTCCACTTTCTTCTCCCGATCTTCAAGCGCAGTGGAGGCCTCGTGATATCGTTCACTCCAGCTCTCGTACTCGTCCTCTGAATGTGAAAAGATAAATACATGAGTGAGATGAATAAGCTGCACGTACCTGAGATGACCTTGTATGCCAAAGTCAATGTCCTCAACCCCGCATTAGCAAAATCGTCGAGGTGTCTCTCCGTCGTTCGCTTTAGCTCGTCGCCACCGGCCTTTAATCTCTCGAAAATGACACTATCAGCTCCCTTTGACAAAAGGAACATCCTAGAATCGTTCCCGTCAAGTTTGCGGACAATGATACTCATGCGCTTGCGAGAACTTGTGAACTCGAGGATATCGAGTAACTCGTACCGTTCTATTTCCTTTGAAAACGGCGTCTGAAGCATGAGCATCTCCCTATCCCGACCACGGAAGACAAACCCAACGTCTGCAGCTGCTTGAACGAGGGCCGCTTCGTCCGGTGACTGAGCCTTGTATTCAATAACCCCAGTCTCCGGGTCGATAACAGTAAGGACAGTATGACATAATGCCAGGACGGAGAAAAACCCATTTAACGCGCGTGCTTGTGCCTCGTTCTCGGACCCAGGTTCGGCACTAACAGCTCGAGTTAAGTCCTGCTTCAGCTGTTGATCACTGAAATGCCTGAGTACACCACTGGAAAGCTTGACCACTGCCGGTGGGTAAACAGCATCTACATCAACCGTAGCGGTCGCCGCGGAGGGGGCTCCATTGGAGGTAGAGCCGAATGATGAGTCACGGCTGACGTTTTGAAGTTCCCCGTTAGCTTCGTCGACCATAGGGGGTTTCTTGACGTCAAGTTCCTCTTCTTCCTCGGGGTCGCCGTGATATACAGCACCGCCAATGGAGCACTCTCTAAATACCATCGAATTCTGAGGCCGCATCAGATTCATTGCCAACAGTTGCAAAAGAAATGAACATACCTGCGTCAATGTCCCGGTTTTGTCGGAAAATATATATTCGATCTGACCGAGATCGTCGGACAAGTTGTAGCTTCTGGCGAGCGTAGGCTGGTTCGTCTTCTTGTAATAAATGTCGTAATCAAAGTAAATGAATAATGCCTGGCAGGTTTTTACTCCCTCTATAGATATGTATAGTGATATTGGTACAATGTTCTGGAACCTAGAAAGGCATGAACATCAAGTGTGGGGGAAAAGCGGGCTACGCACGTAATGAGCGCAAATGCCCAGGTGATAAGGCCGTTAATGCTTGGGTTGTCATCAGAAATATCGTCGCCATAGAGCCATGGTGCGCCTTCTGGATAAAGTTGCCTCTCGATCCGTGAGTCAGCGATACCGCAAACGACGGCCATGACAGCGAGCAGAGCGAGATTGATGAGACTGACATCGATTAAGCGCAGTGATTGGAGAATAGAAACGAGAAACATACACTTGGGGATTAATTTGACGTTCTACCCTGCTGCGCTTACTCGGAGTGCCGCCAGAGTTGAGGATAATCTTGGTATCCACGCCAGTGAAGAGGACGAGGCCAATGACCCAATCCGTGTTCCGGAGGATGGTGCCACGCAAGAGGACCATCTGGCTATCGACAGGGGATTTTTCTCCGTTGCGAGTGACAGTAGCGTTGAGCTTGTACATATTGGTGTCCGGACGATCACAGTCGACTGTGAACGAGTTAAGCGTGCTGGCGCAGTCTTGGGCAGTGCGAAGATCTGTAAGTGGCGGAGACGCATTGCGAGACTTGAGGTTGGTTTCTCCATCAAGATTCTTGGTCTCGACAAAGGCGACATTCTCGTCCTCGGAGGTGGCGCATACAAGGACGTCTGCGGGGAGCGGTTCGTTGTTCATTATTTTGACAAAGTCGCCGACGCGGACGTCTTCCCAGAGGGCCTTGCTCCAGTGCACATTGGAGGTCTCGTGACCACGGGGGGGATCGGAGGAGTGGACACGGTCGAACTCGATGGCGGGGTCCGACTGTGCGGCCGCCTCGGGGTCACGGAAAGGGACATGCCGCCTGGGGATGATGCCCCTGACAAAGGTGCGGCTCTTGGTGCCGGACAGGTTTGGGTTGGAGGAGGCCGAACTAGAGAGGACTCGGACGGTGGAGTGGTTCACACGGCGATCGGATTGATGGCGCTTAATATCTTCGTAACCATCCTTGATGGCGGTAATACCGAGGACGATGATGATGGGCAAGAGGACGAGACCGGGGGAGATGGTGGAGAACTCTGGGAAGAACTGGAGGATGGCTATGGCGAGGAAGAAGCTGAAGGAGGGTGAGTGTGCGGGACGAGGAGGGAGAAAGGGGGTAACGTACATGTTGGCGATACGGCGGAACTGCTCGAGGAGGTTGCGGGGGAGAAAAGTGATGATGGTATACTTTGAGGAGATGACTTGGTTGGTGGGAAAGACATAAGCGGGGAGGGGTCTATGCTTGTGATCGTAGTAGGAGTCGGGGAGGGCCTGGTTGACGAAGACGGTGCGGGGCGTGCCAGGTCCGCGTTTTCGGGCGAAGAGGGACTCTGGGGAGAGGGCGCCGAGGGCAGCGCGACAGCGGGAGAGGAGGGACGAGGAGGGGGCCATGGTGGCCTGGAGAAACCAGGGTGGGAGCGAACATAAACTGACCGACGGGTTGATTAGAAATGAAGCCTGTGCCAGGGGCAACTGAAGCGAACCGATGACACAGCATAAATTGACAATGTAATAAAATCAAGATCGAAAATGTTTAATGAACGTGAGCCGCTATCAGTCACAAAACGACAGAACGTCCGTCAAAAAGTAAAACACCAAAAGCCGAGGGTATCTTCTCGCGACGCCATCCCCATCTATTGATTCGTCGCCGGCCTCTGCTGCACTCCCTCCTTCAACGCAAGCAACTGCTTCGACCGGAACGCCTCATAGTGGATCTGCGCCGTCGTCTCAATCAAATCCTGCAGGTGTGTCCTCGTCAAAAAGTTCCGCAGGTGCATAAACTCGCAATGGTTCTCGTCCTCCACGTTCACCACACCCCAGCGGTTCTTTCGTCCGCGCACCGACTTGCCGTCAATGATAACACTGCGTTCAGATCCTACCACGGCAAACGGAATGATGTTCTGTAAAAAAAAATCAGTTTGCCGTTCAACGCCCACTTTGTCTGACGTACACGAATGGATTCGTTCAGCTGAACTTCCTCATCGTCGTTGTCGTCGGTATCGAACGGGTACAGCCGAATGTTGTTGTAGACCAGTTCGGCCCGGATCTATATCTCCATTAGCCTCACTTCTTCCCCAACGGGTCCTCGTGCTGTACCTTTTGCTTGAATGCCTCTCGTTCCTCCAGGGTCAGGCTGTCTGCCTTGGCTATGACTGGGACGACATTGACTACTTCGCTCAACTTTTTCATCACAATGACATCAATGGCACGCAGCGAGTGGCCAGTCGGGCTAATAAAGTAAAGGCAGCAGTGGATGCGCGTGTCTTGGATATACCGGTCACGCATAGCGGTCAGCTCCTTGCGCAGATACGCGCTGTGCTGGTCTTTGATGTATTTCACGATAGGGTCCCAACTGTCACGACGCATCAGAAAAATATCGATTCCAAAACTCTTGCGCATACCAGTTTTCGTTGTTTACCTGGTCACCGTAACCAGGAGTGTCAACGATGTTCAAGCGAAGCTTGACGCCATTTTCAACGACGACTGTGCAGTTTGTAATCGTTAACACAACGGTCACCCATCACGAATAAAAGACGGACCATGTGAAACGGCCTGAATCTCGGTGGTCTGTCTGACGGGTTCGTCAGATTCCAAACGACCTTTGGAGTCAATCAAGTGCGACGCGAAAATAGTGTTGATGAGGGTCGACTTTCCGAGACCAGTTTGCCCTATATGTTCAGAGCATCATGAATGGGTCCAACATACTTAACGGCACCACGACGCACCAACAACGATGACATTGAACTGGAAACCACGTTTCAAGAGCTTGTGCTCAATTTGTTGGGTGATGGAGTCGAACCCGACATAGGAGGTGGCACGTATTTCTTCGACTGCAACGGCGGCCATCTTCAACTAAGTCGTCCGTTAAAAGGAGAGGATGAGTGGGAGCGAAAAGAAGGAGAGCGAAATTCTCGAGAACGACGCGAAGGCGGAACAGAGTTCGAATGTGGCGCTAAATTTGTTTGTTTCTTTACCCTCACATCGGGGTCTTGTACCTAATTGTCGCCCGCCCTTCTGGCACCCCCTTCATCCTCGAACCTAGCATATTCCTACAAAACATCTATACATCTATTTGGCCTCCCCTCGTACCCGACGAAATTCCCATTGCAGCTTCTTCAAAGCACCGTACCCAACCTGTATCACCAAGTGTACCAAAACATAGATTATCAGCATAAATATGAGTTTACTTTGCAACAGAACGGAACGAAATAGGCGAATATGACAGATAGGGTAAACAGAACGCTGCAGCAATGACCACGACCGCAATCGCGACCGCTGTGCCTGCTTTGTTGTCCACGACGTTGCCTCCTGAAATGGGCGGTCGGGATTTTTTGGACACCCGCCTAGGTTGCGTAGATGTGGGAGAAACAATTAACTGCACATACCCAATGGACTTCAAGCCATGAATGCTAAAACATGAAAACGTTAGCCACGACTAGCGGGACCATGGACGCACTCACTAATATCCATCGATATTACGTTCAAGCTCGTCCTCCAAACCTTTTGGCACACCTTCCAGAGTAAATGTCACTTTGGTCGAATCCGATGATTGCTCGAATGACGTGGTGAGCATGGCCTCATGTTCTGCATCACACCTAAGATAATCGTTCGAAAAATACCAGGTCGACACGCATACCCGTCGGCCATGTTGGGCTCGTCAATGCCCATGTTTGGACAATTTCCTTGCCTGGCGTCAGCGAAAGATATCTACCCTTGACGCCTCCACCAAAGAGCGAGTATGGCGTATCGACCTTGGCAGCTGACTTTAAGTTCCAAATGATTATTTCAGCCCAGCTCTACTCGTTCTAGATCGACGTACCTCCGCGCGTGCACGTGTCCACAAAGGGATGCGCTGCGAGTCAGTGAGTAATCCAAATAGATCATCAGCCGCAGCCATGAACGTTGCTTCCTTGACAATCTTTGACGTGTTGAAAGTGGTCTTGGTTTCCGTGGCAGGTTTTCTCGGGGTGGGCGTCGACTGCGCAGCCGGCACAGGTGCAGCGACAGGTGCAGGTGTCCCTGCCCGGCTGGGTTCCCCGCTTACGGTCAAGTCCTTGCCGTGTTTCTCAATGATCGCAACCGGAAACTCGGCGAACTTGGCCTCGAGCGCTGCCGGAAGACGTTCTTTGGCAAGTGCATAAAGCGCTGTGACAGCCGGGCTGGTGCTCTTATCCTCAGACCATTGGTACTGTTACATTGTGAAAGAGTGAGGCAAAGAACAGGCAAAGAGCGGAGGCGACTTGCGATATAATTGGACAAGCGGTCCACTGTGATTTCATGAGACACTTCGGGGATGGTCACCTTGCCTGTGGCCTCAGTTCCGTCGCTCGCTGTGCCAGCCCATTCGAGAGATATTTTGCAGTCGTAAATGGTGATCAACCTGTGGATATGCATCCAGACCGGTCAAGAGACGGTGACATATGCAGTATATGCATGATACATACTTTGATTTACGTTGGCCAAGTTCAGCGTCTCCTTCTAGCCACGAGGTCGAGGTAACCTTGATGGTCTCGTCTCCGCTCCCTTGGATAAAGATTTTTGTGAGTTCTTCCTGAAACCAAGTCTTGGCCCATGGTGTGACATTCTTGTTCTTCCAGTGCCAGTTTGCAGTGGTGCTTAACATCGACATCTCGGGGACAGATTGAACTTGAAGGCTTGAGCTCGTGTGAAGAGTCGGGTGAAATCAAGTACCAGGTTGCGTTCGTGTTTGGTTAAAAGTGCTGGATAAGACTCGCCTCCAGAACATTCCATCATATGCTCGCAAGATACACTCAATGCAAAGATAAATTCAGCATCTTGGTAGTCCATAAATTTGATTGGCCCAGATGCCTCGCGACCATTTGACCGACCGAGATTGGTGGTGAACAAACCCCCAACCTCCGACGTGGGCCGTCTGCAATTTGGGGATGACTTGTAGTGAATAGTTACCCACATGGGTATCGGGTCATCACGCCTGCCGGTGACAGCAGCGCTACTGGCACTGGAACTGTCAAAAACGTATATGAAGTTGGTGGACAGCTCTTTCTCTTAGCATCATACCATGACCAACCTGCCCGACGATGTCCCCTTCAATGGGGCCGAGTTCAGACAGATCTTAGCGAACCGTTCGTTTGGTACTCTGCCGCTTCTCGACACGTCTTCATTCCCTTCCATTCGCGAGACCGTCAAAGCCAATTTCACTGCTGTCAGCTCCACTGCCAGTCCCACCAATGGCGGTATCACTCTGTCCTCAAACTCGGGAACGTATGAACCTACACAGCTCAATAGCCAAGCTGGGCTCAACAATAAAGGCAAAGGTGTACCACGCATTCCTGATTGGCACCTAGATGTGTCCGAGTCGGAACGTGAAGGCAAGTCGGGTCGCGTTGCTTCCGTCGGTCTGATACCCTTGATCTTATGTATGTACTTAGAGCTTGCGTATCAATTACTAGCGACTCTGCCTCGCTCTCGACTGGCTACCGTTCAACGACGAATCATACCCCTTCTCCAATTCGATCTTGTCGGAGTGAGTTTCACGCTTCCTCATCGATTCAAATTTACATTGTCTGCAATTGTCCAGTCTCTGCCACCAGAATTATCGTTACAAATATTCATACTACTCCCTGCCACTGCACTCCAAAACTGCGCGTTGGTTTGCAGGCGATGGAATTTACTCGCCAACGATCAAACCCTGTGGCGCAATCTCTGTTACGCCCGCGGCTGGGAGTGGCGGCCCCAACTAGTCAGTCCTTCACCTCAGCAAAGTGAGGCGATCATCAGCGCGTCCAGTTCTGGCACAACACGCGAGGACAGAGATGAGGATGAAGGTATGGGCGACGAAGAAGAGGAAGAAGAAGACGAGGGCAGTGTTGTGGACGCTGAGAACGTGATCCACATCCCGAATGGGGATGTCAACCCCAGTGACAACGAGTCCATATCTATGAACCTGAGCCCTCAGGATCATGATTTCCAAAACCTGATTGGCCAGTTTGCTTCCATCTCCTCGCCGACAGTCGTGATGCCGATAAGCAGAAGCAATTCCGCTGCCACCACAATGATCCGAGCTTTCTCACAACGCCATGCCTCGCCCAGCACTTCTCAGACAGGTACAGCCCGAACGGTCGACTATAAACGTCTCCATCAAACCCAAACACTTCTCCGCAGCCGCGTTCGCCACGGGACATACCGTCTACGGACCCTCCCGGGGGTTGAGGGAGGAGGCCACGCTGCTGCTGTTTACTGTCTTGCATTGTGGTCCTATGACTCAACCTACGGGCCACTTCAAGTGCTTTTCACGGGTTCTAAAGACCGTACTGTTCGCGAATGGGATTTGACCACAAACAAGGTTAGACGTAGGGTCGTGGGTATGCACGCTTCTAGCGTGTTAAGCTTATGTGTCACAGCTGCGACAACGCAGTTTCCCGAAGCTGATTGTGATGGATCGGTAGACCATCCAAGAGAGGGTTACAAGAACTCTGAAGCTGGGATCCTTGTGAGCGGTGGGAGCGACTGCCGCGTGGTTGTCTGGGACTTGGCCAAGTTCAAATCGATAAAAATACTAAGGGATCACCAAGACAGCGTTCTGTGTGTCCGGGTGGATAGTGGAAGATTGGTATCGTGTTCGAAAGGTATGTAAACATTACTCTCGTCTCATGCACGGGTTGAACATTGTTATGCTAGATCGAACTATTCGTACTTATTCATTTCCTTTGCTTAAACCGGAGTTAGTTCTCCGAGGGCACCGAGCCGCCGTGAATGCAGTATCCATTGTCGGTGAGATGGTTGTCTCTGGGTCCGGAGACCGTTCGGTTCGAGTTTGGGATGCACGAACGGGGGCGTTGATTAGTAATTTCGAGGACCATCATGCAAGAGCGTGCGTCTTGTCATCCATTGATGGAGTGCTTCTAACACCTAACCTCAACACGTATTTTAGGATCTCTTCGGTAGAGTTGAGCCTGCCGTTCATCCTATCTGGCTCGTCGGATAGGCATGTTCGGATGTTCGATATGGGAAGCAAACGGGGATGGTCTACTTGTCCAGAGTTTGATAACCCAACTGCCGGCCAACCACTAAATCCTTTAGTTCTGGCGCAGGAGGGCTCAGGAGGTGAAATGCCAGCGTCAGGGGGCACATTTTTCTTGCATTCGTCGTTGTCGCAATCGTCTCAACAAATTCAGCAAGAATCGCGTATGTCAGGGGATGAAACCAAGGTCTGCAATGTTTGCGGAACTCGGGTTGTCTCTACAGGGGGCGTTCGTGGACCCGAGAGGCATTCGCACCCGGTACGAAGCGTAGCGATGGGGGACGAATTTGCAGTCAGTGGCAGCTATGATTGCACAGTGAAGGTATGAACCAGAAAAAGTGGTTGGAATGCATTGAATTAAGCTGGGCAGGTCTGGGACAGGACAACAGGGACATTAGTGGCTGACCTGACTGGTGGACACACGGGCCGGATATTTTGCGTGGCTCAAGACAGTACAAAGGTGAGGGAGAAGATGAATGATTCCATGTTCTTGACTGATGGACGACTTCATAGGTTGTGTCTTGTGGAGAGGACCAGGTAAGGCTGTAACCAATCTTGCAAGTGCTTGCAGTACTAACAAGTATTCGGTGCAATAGAGGATCTGTATATGGGACTTTTCTCACGGAGTCGATACGTCGTTCATCAAGCTGTAATGAGTAGGTCAGAGCGTAGCTTAATATCCAAGAATATCGTGGATCGTGAGACGTTGGAGTGCAACGAGTGGATAAGCCGTCACATAGTGTCACGCAGGTGGAATACAGGGGTATAAGTGCCATCTCTGTTCTCGCACAAGTTCACCTTTTGCTTCGTCACAGCGGCCCTACATGAACTCCCTTTCCCGACCACTTAGATCTGTTGTTCTCGCCCCCGCCCTACGCGGCTCACGCCGTTTCCCCCTCTCCTCCCACCAACCTCGCGTGCCCCTCCTTTTTGCACGCCTAGCCGCCAGCTCGGTCTCCGGGAGACCAGGCAGTCAGACCATCGAGCACGCTCGGCAGAATGTCAAAGAGGAAGTTGGAAACTCTCTTACAGACTGGGCTCGTTCCATCGCTGGCGGCGTGTTCACTGTCGATAGTGTCAAGCCCACAAAGGATTCCTTTGTGAGCGCCTAACTTTATTACCCCCTCGCATACTTGTTTAACTGTCGCTAGATTGGGATCACCACGGCAGTTGCCACAACAGTGCCCGCCTCATACCTTGTCATAGGTCTCGCTGGTGGTTTGCCTTACGTTGCATCTGCAGCCACTACCGTCTATTTTGCCCACCAGGCTGGTCTGGCTGCCCAGGGCACGCTCACAAACATCGATCCAGGTGCCGCACTCACGATCTTGGACCAAGCACTCAATTTCCAAGTCACCTACGGTGCCGTCTTGCTCTCCTTCCTCGGTGCGGCCTCATGCTTCTCGTATTCACTCATCTATAGTTAATCTCGTGGCAGGTGCACTCCACTGGGGCATGGAGTTTGCTGGTCTCGGCGGTACCAAGGGTTATCCCCGCCTGCTTTTAGGTATATCCCCCGCCGTCGTTGCTTGGTCGACCATCGCTCTTCAGCCTACCTCTGCTCTCCTGTCACAATGGCTAGGATTTACCGCGCTCTGGTATGCAGACAACCATGCTACCGCGGCTGGTTGGAGTAAGGTTTTTTTGTTCGGGATTCATTTCGTCACCTAGAGCTTATTTCTTCGATTAGCACCGAAATGGTATTCCCAATATCGCTTCTATCTGTCTATCCTCGTCGGGACTTGCATCATTGGATCGTTGGCAGGAACGTCGTATTGGGGGCCGGTAGCCGGCCATGGCCTGCTTTCTCATGATCTCAACCAACTTCGTGCAGAGAGGTAACGCCCTTTCAAGTTCACTATGTTTCTTTCTCAGTATGCATTTCAGGAAAAGAGGTGAATCTGAACACGCTGGTATCATCCCCGGTGATATCGAAGCCGTCGAGGGGGGTCCAGCAAGTGACGCCTATGTTGTAGTTCGTCACAAGTCCAAAGAAAGTGGAGAGATGATCAACAGCAATGGTACAGAGCATTGACTTGAACGACAAGGTTGAGGATCATCACGAACGGCCTCTGAGTTTCCAGTACATTATGATCAATCAGCTGTGTAGTAGCGCCGGCTGCTGTGTATTATACCTTGTAAAATCGATTCTGTGTGTCTCATAGGCGGGTAATCTGAAAAAACATTTGCTTATCGCTGTCAGACCTTATTCCTGAGCTTGAGCTTGATCCTTCGAGATAACCAAGATCACAAACAGTCAATTATTACACACAGGCAAGTTACTATAGTGAAGTAGCCTATTCCCTGAACGTGAGTGACGCACCAACTTCATATGACTATGAACAGAACATCAAAATAATCGTCCAGTCACTGCACCAAGTTGTGTTAAGCCTGCTGCATAGCATTCCTATCTAGTGTCTCGCTTAATAGAATTAAGGGGATATTTGGTATGCTCACATACTAGAGCCAATAAACCGCACATGATGCTACCAGGCTACAATTCACCAAGCTACAACTGAAATACCTACGCAAAGATGTTGAGAGGATTATAAAGATCACTCCCGTCCAAACAAATGATGGCGGAATAAAAGGATAAATTCGGGTTTACTGAACGATGGCATGTCGCAGGCAGAGATGGGTATCATCATAAATACTTGGCGACATCTTGGTGGTAGGTTAGGTATTCAATTTGACAGCTTTGGACAATGTACGCACCTATCGACTGTCTAATACCTCCGTCCGTCAGGATTCAAACTGCTCATCCTTTGTACGTTCCTCCAGCCGATATCAAGCTGATCAGAAGGTGTGGACTCTAAACATTCACGGGGGACCATTCCCCGTTCACCTCTTCCATTTGCGCACAAGTCCCAGCCATCATCATACTGTTCGATGATGAATATGCGCTCCCCAGTCGTGATGGAAAGCTCATCCGGGAGAGTGGGTACAAACGAAAACTTGACCGCTGCCTCCATCGGCGCATATTGTGCGCGTACGGAGGGCAAGTCCGAGGAAATACCCATCCCTGGGGGCACACGTGTCATTGCAAGCGTGGCAGTGTGCCCAGGGCCATACATTGAAGGAGCAGCCTGAGTGGGATAAGGAGCGACTAGGGTGGGATTGTTGTATGTTGCTGAAGGAGGGGTAGGAACAGCATAAGTAGGGAAGGTGGGAGGTTGAACGTTCACGCCAGGTGAACCAGGGGCAGAGTACATGGATTGACTACGGGGCTCAAAAGGTGATGGGGGAGCACTCCTCTGTGGAGTGTTTGCACCGGTGGAAGGTGTTGGTCGTTCGCTAATGTCCGGGAAAAATTTGGGTTCGTCGAGGACACTTGCGCCTAGACCCGGAGCCCCGCCCCACGAGATACGCTGGCGTCCTCGGCGGCGAAGATAGGTCTTGCGAACGAAAAATACGATGAGGGCTACGCCGACTATGGCACCTCCTGCAATGATCCCGGCAATCGCGCCGCCAGACAGACCGCTCGCAGCTGCATTCGTTTGCGGAGCTGGTGTGGAAGGAGTGGGGGCTATAGACGTCAATGTGGTTGGCTGAGGAATGAGGGTTGTAGACGCAGCATTGGTAGTGAGAGAGTGGGCCCCGGTAGTGGACTGGGTCGATGCGGTAGTGGCACCAGAGGGCGCGGAGGATGAAGACTGAGTAACGGAGGATGAAGGGGGAGCACTGCTCAGGGATTGGTTTGTGGATGTGGTAGTAAGGGCGGTGTGGCTAGACGTCACACTCTGCTGCGCCGTCGTCGTCGTCGCCGTGCTACTGTCACTGTTGGAGCTAGCAAGGACCTGGAAGACAGGTCCCGACTGTACGTGGCCCAGGCGTTTTGCATGGCGAGCCCGCTCAGCGGGCATACGCCGCACCACCGCGTGCATTCTAAAGGAAGTGAGGGTAGACTTTTTACAGGATCTCCTTTGGGGGAGTTGTCAATGATACCGTCCAGCGTATGGGGCGTAAAGAACGTGTAGAGTCGGAGGTGAGTAGAGCGTTGAATGCAAGCGACTGCAGGACTGAAACGCGAAAAAGGGCTGCCATGCCAACACACTGTTCATCTCCTAGCACAAGGGAATATACCTTAAACTACAGACAATTACATAGCTAGTTAGAACGTAAAACAAAAACGAGAATAGAGCGTGTAGACAATGTCACATATCCCCCGCCTTCTCTAGCTGTACCCTTTTTCTCGAGCTCCCTACCTCCGTGTCCAATCCTCGTTTCCGGCCCCCTTTTGCCTCATCCAAGAACTTGTCCAGTCCGAACACATCCCCCGAGTCCTTTTCGAACTGTACAGGCCCCTCCCTCACCTCTTGTTCGCTCGCACCTTCAAAGCCTACGCGCGGTTGACCTAGCCCGAAGCGGTCGTTGGAGAGAGCCTTGCCTATCCCCTCTTCCGTCCCACCACCAAATGCCTCTTCACTGCTCCCTTCAGCAGCAATGTTACCATGTGCCTTGTAGATCGCCGCTGCCGCAGTCGATCCATGGAACAGCGGTCGGTCAAACAATGCGTAACTCTCGTCGTCCCCAAACGTGTTACTGAGCTGTTCCCTGTTGAAAAGTCTCGAGTCCAACATACTCTCCTTTGATAACGTTGGCTTCGCAAGGCCAAGTGCAATCTTTTCCGAGATGTCACGATTTTGCTGTCTTGCGAGCATCTTTGCTCGCTGCTCCGTGCCCATGTTCGACATCCGCATTTCCCGCTCACGCTCGCGGCGCTTCTCCGCACGCATGTCATCCCTGATCTTGGCAGCTTCTTCGTCCTCCTCGTCTTCAGAGTTAGCAGCTGATGATTCAGCCTCTGAGTCGCTCCCATAGCCCCCTAGAGCAGTGGTAACGGCAGCGCGCGATTCCGCCGTGGGTCGTGAGGATGCCGATGGAACAGTGCCATTGCGCTCTTCACGTGCTCGTTGCGCGAGAAGTCGGAGATTTTCTTCTTTGGCTTCCTTTTCTTTTTGTGCCAACTTTTGTTGCATGAGAGCTCGTTGCCGGACCTCCTCGCGGGCATGCCTGTCGGCGATGAACAAGGCCTCCGAAAACTTGGCAAAATTGTCATTGATGGATACCTAGAGGACAGGAAGAACGGGTATGAGTATGAATGGAGAAAACCACGAGGAAAACTAACGTCTTGGAGACCCCGCCCATCCGCGGCCAAGCGTTTGTCAAGTGGAATGGTGAAACCTTTGTTATTCTTCCAATTAGATATACAAGGCGGGATCATCCATTCTTTCTGCTCAGCAGCCGTAGCTTTGCGCGGCGGACTCCGTAAAACAGGTGGGGGTGGACTTGGGGGCCCTCGAGGAATTTTCTTATGTTTGAAGCGTGGGGGCTCTAATGGATCTTCGACCACTTCGGACATCTTGATGATTCTTTGCTTTAGTGCTCCACCATCCCCACTGTGTTGCTGACCAGGAGTATAGCGAACGTATGTTGTCTTACCAACTGCATCAGGCACGTTCTTGGGCTGAGCAGCCTTAATCTTTCCGGTGACCAATTTTTCGAGAGCTTGTCTGGTCCTTTCCGCGGTGGCCTGAACCTCCTCTTCGGAAGGTCTCTCCATGGAACGTTGGTCATCGGTGATGTCTTTCCGGTGTGAAAGAGGGACCAGGTCTTTGAATTGGGATTGTATGATCTTGCCGGCTCTCTGGCCTTGGTGTGCGATGGCATCGTATCGGACATTGCCCTCGGAATCGACCTGGAGAGCAAGGGTGTTTCCTGCTTGTGTCTGAAAGAAAGGTCAATGTAATGTCCACGGACGGCAAGGCCGGACGGACCTTTTTCTTTCCGAGGTTGAGAGGATACTGGGCGACATGACACTCAGGGTAGGCTCCACCGTCACCTGTGGCAAGTGAGTAAGGGTGTTGGCAAGGGGTAGATATACAATACCAAAGTCCTCTGGAGATGTCGGTTTCCATCCTTTGCGTCTCCCGTAAGGGGGGATTGCCGCTCTGACGACGACAGACTGGGAGGGGATTGCTAGAGACGCTTGGTCTTCGTCGTCCGGGTCAGCGGAGACGTGAATGGGTTGTGGTAGTGCACTGGCAAGAAGGGTCAGTCGTGACTGGGGAAGAGGAGCATATCAAGTACACACGCAGCGAGAGCAGCCATCGGGCTGGGATGACAAGAACGGAGACTTGCTCCAACTCGAATATCTTAGCTTATGTCATCATCACGTATGGCCGTGTTTGTTCCGTGGCTGTGCTAAAATATTATTTCCGAATTCCGAAGCGTTCTGCCATCCTATGGATGGGTCGTCGCGCAAGTCCGGCGTCCGGGCTGCTCTCGAGTACACGGGCATCCCAGCAAGCTGGCTGTCCGCACGGCCCCGCCTCCCGTCGAGAAACTGGTGCATATTCATTTCCCTCACTTCCTCTATCATCTCCTACTATGCATACGACCGTCACCAAGCCCGCGCTATCCGCCAGTCGTACATTGACCGTGTCAAACACCTTGCTGACGAGCCGATGAAAAGCACAGACCTTCCCCGTAAGGTTGTCGTATATGGTTCCAAATGCCCAGGAGACGAGGACCATCAACGCGCTGTTAGGTTCTTCAAGAAGTATGTCAAGGTGTGTGCGAGTTTCCTAACAAGCAGGACATAGCAGCTCACACATCATAGCCTGTATTGGTCGCAGCTGCCATTGATTACGATATTGTTGCTACTCGTCACTCGGGTGACCTTGCCGAACGCATTGCTTCCGCCGTCATCAAAGAACGTCGTCTCGCCTCGGGGGTCGACCAATCCGCCGTGCTTCCGCTCTCACTCCCCAATCAACCCACTCTAGAGCAAAAACGTGCGCGAGAACTGGCAGGTGGTATCATCCTTGTGGGAAGACACACTTTCAAGGAATACATGGCTGGCCTGAAACGAGGATGGAGTGGAGGGCTAAACCTCATAGACAAAGAGGAGAAGTTGGCACAAGAGTTAGCGTCAGACGGAAAGTTCGATGAAGCAGATGAATTCGACAAGCCTCCGGTTGGGATTACGGGTGACCCAAACGCTGAACCAATACCAACTCGGTCCCGTCTCCTTCCTTCTCATAACACCGACGCCTTTTCTTCCCCCAAGTTTCATCATCCTTCCAATCATCAGATTTCTGCTCCATCAGATTCGTTACTCTTGAATCCCACTCCTCCTGCAACTGTTCCTCCCCAACCCCCGTTGCTCCTTGTTCCATTTGTTAATTATGTCGGCCTTCGTTTCATCCCCCACATGATCTGGGGCTTCTTCAACGAGCGCGATAAAACACAGATAGGCTGTGAGGTTGCTTACTCTCTAGTTGTCAACAAAACGCGAGAACTTCAAGGTCCAAACTCGATGCTCGATGCTGACTTTGATGCTCGGGCTGATGAAGGTTCGGAAGGGGCCATTGGGGAAGCGAAGCAATCGCAAATCACTCAAGGTCAACCGCAAGGCGGCGATCTTGACTTTGGTTTACCACTGGAGTTTGTACTTGCGCCTCACTCACCCCTAGCCAATATAGCTTCCTCCCGCAAGTTGTATTACAAAACCCTCCCCGAACGTCTAGCAACTGCACGTCAACTTGTGCGTGGTGAGCGCGAGCCCACCAAGGAAGAGGAAAGCAAACCACCGCCAAGCGAGGTTGAGCTAAGAGCAGAACGCCTCAATAAGGAATTAAGGTGGAGAGGAGACGAAGAAGCTTGGAGAATTGTCGGCCCAGGCAGTGGCATCAGCTGGGACGAGAGATTCAGAGGAGTACTCAGGGTGTTCGATGACCAGGGAGCTGATGAGCCAGGGATTGATGGGTGAAGGAACTTACTCAACCATTTCGACTTACGCTATAGATCGACACCCATATATGTGGCATTGTCTCAACTGTCGTTGCATCATTATAATACTTGCAGCACTCCAACGATAATACCTAGACCAAACGCAATCATTGTGAAAAACTATCATAAGGCTTGTCGAGACCGTGGCAGGGTACATAAAACAGTCTAGTTTGCTGCAAGTTCGAACACGAGAAGGATGGCATCATTTCAGTCAGGGATTATCTCCACAGCTCCACTCGCAACCCAACGGTCAAATTCTGCCAGGGGATCGTCCAGAGTGTCGTGCAAATCACTGGAATCGATGGGGATGGTTGAATTGATGCCACTGATACCATGATTTTTACTTTCGTGGGGAATAAGTCTTTGTGGTATGGAGCCGCTGACCGTCAAATAGTCTTCGACATGCGACCTAGGACTCTGGACAAACTTCCGGATCCTCGAGGGGGAAAGTGCGTAAGAATTGTGTCTTGTGACGGATGTAGTGGATCCTCGAGTGCTTTTATGTGTAGTCACGCCGAGACCACCGCAAAGATTGGTAGAGTGGCTTGCATCACCTCTAGCATTTTGGCCCGTGGTTGGTCGAATGGCGTTCCCGTCGTTCTCAGTGAATTGACCGACAACTTGACCGACAGCGAAATCCGGTGCAGTATCAAAGCAGCTTTCACCAAAGTGAGAAGTTGGTTTACTACTCGCAGAGTGACTGTCACAGTGATCCACCGAGTCTTCCTCATCGGAACCAGGGAGAAACAACCTTTTCTTGGAAGGCTTGGTAGACGGTCGAGGATTTTCGCGCCGCATACCCTAATATCCTTCAGCATGGAATAAAGAGGTGAAACACAACAAACCTTTTTGTGCGCAGAGTGTGGTCCCACGCCAACATCCATTTTACTCCGTTTTGATGGGGGGACTTCGGATCCCTCGACTCCAATAAGGGCAAGCCTTGATGTTGTATTGTCTTGCTCCCAAACCTCAGATATTAATGGGAGCACGTCGCAGGAATCATCTGTAGGTTCCGTCACAGTAGGCGACCGTGAACGTTTCAACGTTGTCAATTGCAGGTCGAAATTTGGAAACGTTTTGCTACTTCGCGACTTCTTGGAATGAGGAGCCAACTCCAAGTTGGGTTCGGCGGAACAAGGATTGCGTGGGACATTGACGTCCTCGGGAGTGCGCACCAGTTTAGCGAGCTTGGTCCCGCTTTCTGGTACAATTTTGGTCCGCAACTTCTGCTCGTCCTGCAACGACCTGGGATTTTGTGGCAATGGAACGTATTTCCCCTCGGAATTTTCTTGTTGTCTCTTCTTCGTCGCTCGTGGGGGCACTAGCAGTCCCTCCTGACAGCTGAAACCAAGTTTAAGCGAACGATAGATCCAGTGACAACGTACCAGTAATGGCGACAATTGAGCTTATCCTTGCAAACATGATTACACCTTGACAAAGGCATGAACTGAATGTTATGCTAAGTCGGAAATGGCGAACTTACTCGTACTTCCCATCTGGGCGTTTTCTCGAGTCTTGTTCCATCTGTTGCTTCATAGATGAATTCGACTGAGCTTCTTGCGATTTGGATACATTCTCATCTACACAGAAGGAAATGCAAATTAGTGGATGTCCGCTTCCGACGATAAACCTACCACGATGTTTCGCAAAATCCAACATGTCGGAATCTGGAACCCCATCACCATCGTCTAAATCAATGTCCCAGAAATCAGGAATGTCCTCGAGTCCTTGAAACTCCATTTCCTTGATTTTGTGAAGGTCTCGATAAACACCAGATGTGATGGAGGACATACAATTGATGTCAGCGGTCGAGTTTCCAATATTGGATACTTGTTCGGCGGAACGCTCGGTGCCAACGTGTGGGTAACGGTCACTCCAGCGAACTTTTCCTGCATTTTCATAAGTTGCTTCATCAAGAAAAAAACGAAAGGAATTGGTTAGGTACAGAAGCGATGTAAACCCTAATTAATTGGCTTGGCTTAGTGAGTTGTGCCGTGAGGGTAAATTCCTTCTTTTCTATGAGCGCCTTTGTCCTTGTGTCAAAAAATAAATCAGTACTTTATTGCCAGGGATGGGATGAACGTCTCACACGATGCGCCGGAAGTCGATAAAAACCATATCCGAAGTTACTGTTAGAAGTGTCGTTATCTCGGTCTTACCCCACTTGGGCTTTTTGGCTTTGTGTGGGGCCGAGTCGCCAGAAATGAGACTACAGTGAACAACAAATTCCACTTCCACGGGGGAATTCCCACTACTGTGGATAGACCTCAGTTCCTTAACGTCTAGATAATACCTTGGAAATTCATTTGCGGCAGCCAAAACTTCTAAGCCAAACGGAGGACGACGGTTAAGAAGCTAGAAGTGGTCAGCAATAACAAACAACTACAAAAAGAAATCTTACCTCCTCAATTCGAAGCGGAGATGTCTGTAACAGCTTTTGGATCGAATTAACCCCATTTTCAGCCAACACCTGGTGTACTCAGTCTCCAATCATTAATGCATTATTCAATGTCTACCTTTACTCTGCTCTGGTGTTAAGTCATGGTCTTGGGTCAGCGCGAGCACTTACGATTTTTCGCCAATGTGTTCAATCTGTCTGAGTACTAGCGGCCTATCCTCCCATGCTTTTGCATTAAGACAGCGAATTCTATTGGCAAAATTGTAAGAGGCGCAGGGTTTAGTGCGAAACGTTTATATAACACTTGCAATTCAAGGGCATGTCTGAGTTGTGCTCCGCTCTGGTTAATAACAGCAACTTCTGCTACGGCTGGGGTACATTGAGCAATATTCTCGCATGCTGCGGTCACTCACCTGTTACAATGCGTATTGCGTGTCGGAATATAGTGATCGCTTCAAGGTACGGTTGGCCTTCTGCGGACTTAAATTCAGGACTGTTGAGAGGAAGCCCCGCAAGGATTGCCTGTGGTTGTTCTGAGAAATTAAGCCACACTTCAAAAATGGGATTCTCACTTGAATCAAAAGAAGAGTTTTGTCGCTCGTACAAGCTGTCTTCTTGGGAGGAAATCGGATATCGTTATGCCGACGAATTTTCTCGTACATCTGAAAGTAGTTGAGCAAATCGAGTCTGACAGGCAGCTAGTTACAGACCGGCTTCTCGCCGCTACGCAGCTTCAGATTCGAAACTCTACAACGAGTATCAGTCTGGAAAGATTACAGAGGGAATGTTACTCACTCTTCAGAGAGGGATACGAGTTCGAGCTAGACATATTCAGAAAATAAGTTAATTTACTTTCCAAACCTCTTACAATTTCGCGTGTAGTTGTCGAACAAGGCAAGTTAAGTATTGCTCGCATCTTTCATCAAAATGAGACGTTTGAGTCCCAAAATTTTGACTGAGAGCACGTACCGTTGTTTGCCGAATGTAAAACTGGGAGCATCGTCAGCGTTACCGGGGATCATAAGCCTAAACGCTGCTACCTTGCTCATAACATCCCCGTACTCTGTTGAAGAAAGTTTCCCATCCTTTTCGACGTACGCGATCAACTGTGTGTCACGTAAACTGAGTACGCTTTGCATGACAATCTCATCAACTTTTTCTTCCCAAGTTTGGTTTTCGTTTTTGCCTATATCATAGTGACGGGGATTTTTTTGGATGCGACGGAAGAGAAAAGAGTGCCGCAGCCAGTCTTTAGCATTATCTACGGTTGATATAGTCCCCAGTCCAATTTCCGAGTTCAAGTGTTCTGCGAGGTTTTGGTGAAGGCTACTCTCCAGAGTGGTGGTTCCCTGGGCGAGTGTACGATACTTATGTTCCAGTTCTGGTTCACATAGAATTATCGCAACCCCTTCGTCATCTAAGACGCCGATGATCAGAGAATAGACACAGAGAGAAAAGAGCGTACCGAATTGAGGTCGCCCCTGAATTAATGAGAGCTCGAGTTCCAGCACAAATTATGGAAAATTAAGCTTACCGCTCGGCCCATCATCTGCATGATATCGAGATCCGAATACTCTCTCATCTCTCCACTTTGATATAACTTGACACCCTTGATGACAACCATTTGGGCAGCTTGATGATGCCAGTAAGTTGTTAGCATGACTAACAAGGACGAGCGTACGCAAATTAACGCCGACCGCTAGGGTCTACGGGACAGTGAGAACGGCAAATGCAGATGAGAGAAGCGCATACAGAGGTCGCAACCAAGACGCGCAAAGCTTTCTGCAAAAATAACTCTTCCACCGCCCTCCTGTCGTCTGTATTCAAACCAGCGTGGTGAACTGCGATTCCCGCGGATGCAAGAGCTATTAGTCTGTTATGTTTCGCCAGGTGCATCCACAAGTTACATGGGCGCACCAGCCAAGTCCTTATCATGAAACCTCTGATCGATACTGATTTGAGATGAGCAAAGAGTCATGGGGAACGAGTAAAGCATACCGCGTAGGAGGCGGCCATGGAAGATTCTTTTTCTTCTTCATAGCCTCTTCATAATCCTTTGCCAGCTGTCTAGCTGCATCTAATGTGCCTTCATATGGCATCAAGCTAACCAACTCTCCTTCTGCGAGATCACTACCTGCATACCTTTCCTAGTGGGGCAGAAGACAAGAATCGGCTTGTTGGTTGAGTGTTGTTGTATTACAGGGAATAGGCGCAAGTCAAGAGTGCGTGCATATGCAAACTCGTTCTGCCCCTTCGGCTTTGCCACACCATAGACGAATTTCGCGAGCTTGCAGGGCCGAAATTCTTCACCAAACTACAAAATACTTGTCAGGAGATCTAGGCACACGGAAAGATAAATTAACCTGAAATATTCTAGCGGGCTGGTTGCTGCCGTTGCTGCTTCCAATCCAACACGCAACATCCTCCGCGTTTGGAACAGTAGCGGAAACGAGGAGAAATCGAGTACCGGATCCGCGTGCTTTCATACGGGAGATTATGACTTCCAAAGTGCTTCCTCGTGATTCGTTCAGGATGTGGACCTTAACCGTGACACGACGTGAACAATCCGCGTCCTTCTTCGGGAAACGGAATTGACATACTTCGTCTACAAGGAATAACTTGATCTGAGATAGTATTCTAGAATGATCAGCCCTAGCCCAACGGTTTTATCGCAAATCTTCCTCCAAGAATTGCGGAAACCTACCAATTTCGCGTCAAACTATCCCACTTTTCGGCCTGAGACAACATAAGCCAAAGCTTCGAAACAAAAGTGGTATGTCATTCTCACCGTCGTTACACTGTAAAGAGGCTACGTCAATCAATTGGCAGCGCAACTTATCTGATAAGCACATTATGTGTGAACTCTTAGCATCGCTCCAAACGCCTCTTCCCGATAGAAGAGTGTCGCCAGTTAATTCGCAACCTGATGGAATAGAAGGTGGTCACTGACATAACCCAGGTATTTGCAAGGTGCCTACATTTAATACCAAGGCCACCGAATTTTGCGGACCATTCGTTATGCTTCTCGGTGCATAATGCCTGAAAACCTCAGATGAGCCTACAAGCAAAAATCAAGAAGGGAAGTTTGACCTTTGTTGGCGCAACATAAACACACTTAGCAGATCGTGCATCATTCGCTGTTTGTATCAGCATTCGAATCATGCCCAACTCGAAAAGAGCAGTCTTTCCGCTCCCAGTAGGTGCTAACAAGGGTCAGAGGATCGTGAAAAACACACGGGTCATGGGACCAACCACTGATAACCTGATAACCCTTCAGTCACGAAAGCTTGCGAAATAGAGATATAATTACCAGATTTTCCTCTGAATGTAGGATCTACAGAAAATAGTTACAATCCAATTCGCCCACTTAAACAGATTCAAACCTGGTCAAAACATGCTGATTGTACCGCGTTGAATACCCCAAATTTGAATACCCCACGGAACCTGTCAGCTGGAATCGACATGTAATGAGAAATGAACAATATATATTTATTGACGCACGCAATTCGGAAACGGGGCGCAATCTCCACCCAAATCTATTTCGCGTAGTAGTGTTCTCACTACTAGAGGCAATATGGTACTCGGAGGCACGTTCATCTGGACGGGATAACCGAGAGGACTGATCCAAGTTCATCGGACGATGCAACCCGGGTGCCTCCGAACGAACCAAACTCATATTATAGTCGGAATGTTCTGTAGGATGCAAATGTCGGTGGCACAGTACTTGTATGGAGGGGAACAAACACTCACCACGCTCCTCGTGCAGTGGGGTATGGTTAAGTAGCCGAGTGGAACTTGAAAGGCCGACATTGCGATCATGACCGTTACTATAAAGCCTCACAGATGGCGAAGGAGAGGGGGGATAATTCCTTCCTTGAGATGCTGGCGGAGAGGGAGAGGGAGAGGGATCTGAAGCAGCATATACCAAGGTATAAGGCTGGTAGAGCGCATACACTCACCCCTGTTGGTCCAAAAAAGATCGCGGTAGATGTGCAAAACATCCGGTGACTCTGAGAGCCGCCCTGCGTTATAGTCATCTTCGAATCCATGGATTGGGACGCCATTGTTCTGCCTCGGAACCCAATTCCCAAACGTCCAAGCATTGCGGTCCATGATGGTTGAAAACAAAACGCGTCAGATTCCGCATGTCTTTTATAAATATGTGCACCAGGCGAGATAATATTTAATAAAACGGTTAGAAGAATTAAATGACACATATGAGAACAAGACGAGGGTGTGCGAGGGGCAACGTGCATGATGACCATGTCCTCGCGCACTCATATAGTATGGGACCAGCCACCGTTCGCGTGCAAACAGTGGTGCCTACAGAATCCCTGGAGTGCTATGGGCTAGTAGCCCTCTACCCGCTCTCTATTTCGTCGTACATAGGTAGCCAAAATGGGACGGAAATGGATGTCAAAAGAATAGCGGGGTGGATAAAGTCAAGGAAATGGGGGAGGGAGCCGGTGAGGGCCCCCGAGTACGGGTGCGCATTGTACAGTTCCTGGCAGGAGGCGAAGTATGCGCACGTGGGGCTCGAAGACAGTGAGTAGCCATTTCAGTACTTGTGACAATCGTCAACGCGTCACAGGCGCGAGATCACGTGATTGTCACTTTGATTTAATCGCGCTCGGTTGCACCGAAACGTTGTTACAAGTGCAAAGATCCACCATACTTTTGCCCGTTACCCCCGCATATACACGCTACCCGCAAAGATGGCAGACCGCACGGCTAATAACAAGCTCGAGGAGTACATCGAAAAGTAGGTCACCCCCCGATTCTGCCAGCTGTGAGGATTGATGACAGCCCCAGAATACATTATTCCGACAGATACTCAGATGATCATTATGAATACCGCCACGTCATCTTACCAAAGCCTCTTCTGAAGCTAATACCAAAGGAATTCTTTGATGAGAAGGAAGGTACACTCCGTCTTCTCACAGAAGCAGAGTGGAGGGGTATTGGTATCACTCAAAGTTTAGGGTGGCAGCATTACGAAGTTCATGGTTCGACATATCTCCCCCTTCGCTGTGTGAGGAATCTCATTTCAAATTACAGCCCCAGAACCTCATGTCCTTCTTTTCCGTCGCCCCAAAAACTATGTGCCACCCGCACAACCCCAACCGGCCGTTACCAAGGCCAACCCTAGAAAGAAGTAATACCATCGCACTCAGCACCCAGCCCGTAATGTAGTCATTGCATGTTCCGTTGTTTCGTCGCTGTCGTCCACTGTACTCATTCCCTTATCTCATACTCTTACACCCGAGCTCTCTGTTCGAGTCAACCACTTCCCACCACTCAGGTGTTTGTTGAAAGGCATGCATGTAGTTATCCTCCACGGTAGGGAATAAATTGTGATTGTCGTGTATCTCTTACAGTTCAATTCTAGACTGGGCTTGCCCACTGATGACAACGGATGCAACTTCCGTGTTAAGCTTGGATTAAAGACGCCTCACTCAAGTCTCGGTGATCCATTTGCACATGATCCTTCAGTGTTTTCTACTACTTGGTCCTAGTATGTTCTGGCTCTGCCTAAAGGAACATCATTGCTGTTTTTCGACCTTGCCCGATCCGGTAGGAATAAACACGAGTATATTGATCATGGATATAACTAAATCATTGAAGAGTCACTCATTCTTTTGAGCTCTTCTGCAAAATACATGGACAGGTAGGGCACAGGATTGTCTATAGCCATCCAGTGAGTTTGTCCCGGTGCGTAGTGCCCCGCATTGCACTCAGGATATCAATGTCTTTGACGCTCGAAGGGGGTACATATCAAGGATTGCTACATGACATCATGGAGTGTACCTTGACGACATTCAGTGGGATGGGTTTGTTGGCGATCACTAGCACTCCCCTCTACTTTCCAACCCATTCATATCCACTATAGTCGTGAAACATACAGGGCGCGATGTGATAGTGGCGGTTCCTTGAGCAGAGTCTAGTTGCTCGCGGCGCAAAAGCTTGTAGATGCAAGTGACCACGACCAGCAGATTGCAAACAATGACTGAGAGTGCAATCTAACGTATATACTGAGTGAAAAGCCCATGGAAAGTCGATGTAACATACTTCGACTTGGCCTGTGATCACCTGAAAGTATGTGTTGGGTTTGATCATGAAGATGAAGTGCACGACACTGATCAGAGAGATCAGAATGCTACTTGAGAACACAGAAAGTATTATGATGCGCTGATCTCGAGACACGCTGCCTTCTCGTATAAGTTGTAAAGCCAGTAGCACAAGGATGATATCGGAGGTCGCATCAGCTGGAGGGCTGGTGTCAGAGCTGCTTTCAGGATCTGCGGTCAACCTACTAGATAACTGGGAAGCACTGATGGCGGTCCCTAGGCGACAAGTGATTGGCTGAAGACTGTACCACGATGTATCATGTGCACAATAGTATATCTTTTGGAGGAGCAACCACAAAAGCATGCTGAAAAACAGTGCAGCCGAGACGATCGCCACCTTGCGCAGCTTCCAACCTCTTGGTACGAGACGGATAATCGAGCATGCAATACTCAGTCGCGCCGACCTGAAGCTTATGTCACCCAAGTTCACCTATGACGGCTGAGGATGATCAACGCACCACAAACAAATGGTGAATGCGATTATCAGATGCCAGTACGCAATTATGCGCCCTTCGTCGCACAAAATAATCAGAAATACGGCTGTGTCTAGCGTTTACCTTCAGGACATACCAGTACAGCTGGTTACAAACCATATGGATATCTAGCGATGGGTCAGGTCTCTGTGTACAACACATCTACGAACATACCATGCTGACCGCCTCGGCCACAAGGGCTAGTCCGGCCCAGCAGTCCTCCCACCACAGCTGGGACTTCCATGTTCGATACCACAAACGAAAACATGTTAGGGAGATAGATACAGCATGGAAAGTGGTCGCGACAACTAGAGCCGAATGAGCATGCATCAGTGATTTAAAGATTGGCCCACGTACTCCTTAGCGTCCCGGGCTCTGCAGAATTTAGAGGACTCATCAGTTCTGGTAAAAGGGAATACTCCCAATAAATCGGACAAGGTGTGTCCCTACCCTGCGTGATAATAGTGTTCGGTGACCAGCCGCTGAATGCTGTAGGATCCTTGCATGGGAAACACGCTGTTTGAAAAACATTTTTTTCACTGGTGACATTTCAAGTGGATATGATCACAGGGGAAATTCAAATGTGATCGATGAGCCTGAAGGATTGTCAAGAATAGTATCCCTTGCAGGGTCAGCAGCTACATGGATTCCTGAATTTATTCATTCGTCACCTGTCAGGGGACGGTGCCGCCGCCGCGTCGCGATTAGTGACAGACCCCTTTTCATTTCACAGTTTACTCAATCAGGTTTCCCCAGGGCCATTGTCGATGAGCAGCTCTTAGACTAATAGAAGTCCAGCTCGGGACGTGCCATGTGAACTTTAAAACGACACAATTAGCCTTGGGAAACAGGGGGAGGGCGACACTTCCACGCTGCCGTGCCTACAGTGGACACTGAACACAAGGATATGGAAATGAATCAAATAACACACCAGAGCACTCTTTAACCGGTTGTTGCGATAAACGACATCGAGACCTCGTCTTGTTAATGGCATTTTGAAGCAGACGGGATCCACTTTGACGGTGAAGACCTCGGCCGACCAATAAAATCGAAATGCTGCTCAGAAACACGAATGAAACGAGGGTGCGTTGGTCCCTGGGTACATCAAAGGGGTGGGTTCTGAATCCTGATATTGGGCAGGGAACTCAAGCTTAGTCCCTGGATATTACCTCAAGTGCTTGGCAAGGTTTCTCGCAGTCATACACAACCATGGCATAATTCGTGGGCATCGCGAATAAGCACATAAGCAGGCACAAACTCAACTGAGCGTAGCCTGTGGACAATTCGGCTGACACTGTAGGCGTCAGCTGGTTTTGCCTGGGCATAGAATAGCAATACGGGAATGCTCAATAGAAACACAGAGCACACAAGTCACCATGCGATGTCCCAGTGCACGATAATGATAACATGAAGAACGACAGTGTAATCAAACGAGATCGCTATGCGAAAGGTATGTCGGTCACGTGTGCCTGACGGCGCAACGCTACGCTCTGTTGACGCCAACCACGTGGTGGACCTAATCAGCACAAACACGAATCTTATTATCCTTCCACGCACGTGAAACTCTACAAAAATTTAATATCTAGTGCTTCTGCACTTCAGTTTCAGCCATCTTTCGCAACAAGAGCGAAACTTGAACACATGGTGCACAAATCGAATAATAAATGTTCATTTACACGCAACATAAGCCTATCGGTAAAGGCGACGTCAACCTGTTAGCACTTCTCACTCATATGTTCTCTCCTTGTCAGCACTATTCAATTTTGGTCTACGTCAATCTCCCCCTGTTGGCACGTCAGTTCACGAGGCGCTTTCCCTCCTACCAGCAGTCAACGCGACGCTATGCCAAGCGCCACGTTATTGATTCCATATGGCTAGATTCTCTACGGCACCATCGTAGCATCATACAATCGACATGTTTCGTGAACCGTTCCGCTCTCATCCCAGCTGCGTCATCTGAGACCTCAACACCACCTGGAACCGCATCATCATCATCATCATTCGGCCCCACGCCGTGTCTGCCCAACGGAGCAACACTGTCGTGACTACGGACAACCGCTCGTAACATTCTCGCACTGAAGACCATAACAACGTTTGCACGTCAAATGACGCTGAGCACTTTGTTATCTAACAACTTGTGGACCGACACAGTTGAACTCGCAATGGGCATGCAAATGATGGTCATAAGCAATCTCGATGCCGATCTCGACATTGTGTTTGCATCCACAATGGCTCAAGAGAGACCCATTTGTCTGCCAAATCCTCCCGCTTTCATCCTAGTTAAGTGGGACAGAATGAGGAGCAACCTCATCGCCTGGTCTGGGTACAGATCTGGGTCAAACAACTCCAGCGACTATCATCCCATCGCAACTAAATTACGATTGGGGGCCTGAATATATCTAACCATAACGTGACGCCTTTCCTGCAGAAAAGAGCGAGAAGCTATTGTCTCCTTCGCGATCTCGATGAGAGGTTCTCCAAAGCGGCTCGAGAAGCGGACTGCCAGTGCTTAGTGGGACACCATGAGGCATCACGCCGCGGAAAGACTGTCAGGTGGTGTCGCCCCATTAGGACTTCACCGTTAAGCAAACACACTCGACGGAACGCCGAACTGCAACTGACAGTGCATGGTTGAACAAGTAGTGACCCGGAATGTTTAATAGAGTAAGTGTAACAGTATACATGGCTAACCAAAACATACAAAAGACGTCGAAATACCAAGGTGTCAGAATGATCCTGGATCTACCACCACGTCACGTCATCAGAATATGCCTATAACCAGTAAATAGGGGCTCACGTGAGACGTGTGGAACTTACTGCGGTCTGGATTCAGTGGCAGCTAAAGATTGGCCATCGGCAGATCATTCCAGTCAACGAGAGGTCTAGGTGGGTCAGAAATCTGCAATGCGGCTTTGAAGGCCGTCAGTTCTTCAATGCGCGTCACACCGACTGGTAATCCATCAGCGTCTTCACCCGGCACGGGATATTGTTTCATCAATGGAGAAATCTGTTCAATCAGGGCTTCAACGTCTGCATCGGACACCCTTTCTTCTGTTAAAACATCCCGCCATGTGCTGATGAAATCTGTTGCAGTAGGAATCGCTTCGTCAAGTTCCTCCCTAGCAGCTGCGACGTTGATGGTAATGTTGGCTCTCTGGACGAGGGTTTCGAAGGCTTTCATAGCTTCAGCGCTGACGCGAGGAACCCTCGGCTTCTGTGATCGCAGATGGATGGAAAGTTTTGCCCGTTTCTTTGCTCGGGGATGAACGCGCTCCCGGAACAAGTCTAAAACCTCCTGTTTCTCCACTTTCTCAAGTAAATCGGCATCGTTGGGACCTGTGAATGGAGAAATAAGGAGTGTCACTATGTGTTTAGAAAATATGCATGTTCACACTCGCCTCTCAGGAAGTCTAGATATCCCGAGCCAATCTGCGACCAGTATCGTGACGACTCCTCCACTAGGTTCTTCGCAGGCTCTTTCCATCTTTGTTGCAAACCATTTTTGAAATCTTGGAATTCTCCAGAGCTCATCTCCTGAATTGTCTGATCCATGCTATCTAAGAATGCCTCCACGCGTTCTTCGAGGTAACTAGTTCCGCGTTCACTCTGCACAAGAATGCGGAGACCGAATTGCGAGTCTCCAAGAAGATTCCACCGCGAACAGGAAACGACATATCCTAACTGCTCTTTAGTTCGGAGAGCATTGAATGCAGGTTCTGACATTATTTGGGCGAGAAGTGAACCGACTACCCGTTGTCGTGGATGCGTGAGCTGCCCGAAGTGAAGATAGTACGAAAGCGCCGAGTTTGGTTCATTTGGATTCGGGGCCGGGGCAGTCCATGTGCAGTTGCACTCTACCTTGATGTCAAGATAGATCCATTAAGAAAGGCAGAATCATACCTTCAGGGAGAATAAGGGATCGATCTGTGGGTATTGACGACAACGGTTTCGAACGGAGGATATGTTCAATATCCTTTGACAATGTGACAGCTTGCTAGATGAGGTTCGTTAATCGATATGAAACCATGCTATATAACGTGTGCATACATCCTTATACAAGTTGCCTAGCACAAGCATTCGAATGCCGACGTTCGCGAGCAGCCGAGCGATGTGCGATTTCAGTTCCTCCGCAGTAATACCTAATGGTTCAAAAGTCTCCGTGGATTAGACTTTGCATCAACATGAAACGAACCTACCAGAGAGTTCTTGCAGCTGCTCCTCGATTGTCCATGCACCGTGCGTGAGAATGTATCGCGCATAGTAATCCGAAAGCTGGTAGCTCTGGGACATGAAAAAATTTTCCCATTGACGCTTGAGCTAAATCCAGCGTGTTAACTTCGTAGGGACAGAAATGAAAGAAGACTGCTTTACTTTCTCTTTCATAACTTCCAGTCGGTCTTGACGTACTTGCAGATTCCTGGCTGCCTCCATAACACGACGGGCAAGGTCTGGCAGCTTGTCATTGTATCCTTTGAGAGATATTGTAACTCCAAGACTGTGTGCACCCAAGTTGTACGCGAGGCCAGCCAAATCTGCATCGTACGTATATTCTGTAAGCAAGTCATTGACGAGCTCTGAGAAAAGGCTACACAAAGTTTAGGGCCACATCACGAGAATATATAGGCCACGTCTCACCGCGTCGCTACGCCAGCACGGGGGGTATCATTTGCAATAGGACTACAACAGGATAGTCAATGACTACCTGACATCGCCTAAAGTATATTGACACTACCTGCGGATTTCGATGACCACGCTTGCCTTTGGAAGCCAGAACTGGTCATCCTTCTTGTGCCAAACTTGTGACATATCCGTTTCATAGATAAGATGGGGTCGCCTTTGAGGCTTTTGATGCAACGTTAGTAATAGGCCATCACGTATGGAGTGGCATTGTACCTCGGAAACCTCACGTTTTTCGACGTCAAGGTTGGTGGGAATGAACTCATTTCTACTGGGGAGACGGAGATCTTGAATATCATTGGGACCTTGTGCCTTGTCATGGAACCATTAACCGACCCACCAATGCCAGAATACTGCCATACATACCTGAGCGAGAAATTTACTGTCCCATCGCTCGACGGTGTAACCCGTGCCGTACCATTTTTCAGTTTGCCACTGTAACTCTCCTGAAACACGCTCGTGTTCTTCTTTCTTTGCCATCAATACCACACGGCCTGTGTCTATTCGGATATCTTTAAGGGCATCTTGCACCTGTTGCAAACCACCCTCGTCTTCCCACTCAGAGATAAGCACAGGAGCAGAAAGGGCTTTCTCGGTAGGAACTGGCCATGTCATCTTTTCGGCGATAGAAACCGCATATGCTCCCGCTGCACGCTTTTCTGCGAACTCGAAGTGTGTTCTTGATATCGTCGCCACTTCGGACTGGTACCAAGGAGCAATATGAGAGGATCGCAGGAGCGAGAGATATTTGAATGTGGCGAGGATAACGGAACTATAGTTGTCTACAGAACGGGATGAACACCTATTGCTTGTTGCAAAGACAAACGAGGACATACCGAAACCGTCTGTTGTCAGATACATGGTTGTTTTGAATAATGCAAAACCACGGCCGAGAGCCTGTGGGGCTGCATTTAGGGACGTGATCCATCCTTTACCTTTGAGATAGGAATGCAAAGAACCAGGGCCTTCATGACCGAGAAAGTGGGATAGGAAATGCCCGGGTTTGTGCTTCCAGAGGGGAGATTGCCAGGCGAGAGGGAAAGATAATTCGACTGCGTGGAACGACATGATCGTCTGGACGCGCACAAGAGTCTGTGAAGGCAGGAACTAGTTCTACCGCAGTTTAAACATCACGTTCAACGAACTCACACTCATCTCGTTGGGCCCAAACGGGTGGTCACTAATGATTGGAAGTGGGTCTTCGCATTGGTTTAGGATGGGCGAAAAGTATCGAGAAACCATATCGGATAATTCATCCAGTGATTCTATTGATCGTGATTGACATCGAAAAGCAGATCAAGCATCGACTTTGACGTACCTCTACCAATCACACAAACATTCATCCGACTTGCGCAATATTCCTTACTCCACCACTCGACTAACCTTCGGCGGGTTTCACGACCCACTGTGCCTCCATCTGGCTCAGCTTCACTTGAGGCGGACTCGGAGGATGGGGTGGGGGAAGGCACCCTCGACGACACTGGGGAAAGCATGGCAGTGTTAATTGTGCCGTTGGGCTCTTTTGCATTGTCGTTAGCGAGCAACTTGGCCTTGGCTTTCGCCTCCTTCCCCGCTGCGGTCAGTGTCTCGCGATTTCCAGTGCCAAATTTACTCCAAGGATGACCGTGTTTAGTTAGAGATTTGTTAAGCTGGAAAATCCGCCAAGGGTCGGCCTGGTGGTTCTTCTTGTGTTCAGAGTCGACAGCGTTGAGTTCCCGAGTGGTGCAGGATGGAGCGAAGAGGGGACTATGGAAGAAGCCCGCAAATCTCTCGATAGCACCCATAAGGGCAGTGGGGGACACATGGAAGTGATAGTTGGTATTTGATGAGGAAGTGTACGCGTTTGAACTGCCATTATTCTTGGATAAATACTGGACACGAGAGGCTTCAATGACCATGGGTAGCTTGTAGGAAAAATTGACATACCTCGGAATACTCGTTCTCTTTGGGAAATTGTTGTGTGCCCTGAGCTGAGTTTAGAAGAGAGTTGTGGGCAACGATCGGTCTGCATACCATGAATAACAAGTGCTCGCAGAAATGAGCCAACCCTGGCATGTCGTCCTAGAGCGGGCTGGGTTATAAGCATGGTCCAGAGAAGAAAATGTACGAACGGGGTCGGAGAGATGACCGACGGCAACATCGAGACTAGCGGCAGCATTTTCTGTGTGCGGGTCATGCACCAACATAGCGGTGAGACCATTGTCAAGGCGTATGGCCCTATACTGCCTTTGATCAAGTCGAGATTTCTCTATGGGGATTGTGAAGACTGTGTAGGGGGGAATTGAGTCGTGCTGTGGAACGGTTTCCCAGCGCAAAGTAGACATGGTGAGACTGCGATGAGCTGGAGGGGATGAGAGACGTGTCACAAGACGGAGGAACACGGGAGGAAGCCTGGCCAGCATACTTATGGGTCCGATTCATTCAGCATGACGTGCTCAAATGGCGAGTACCCACCCAGTCATTCTTGATCACGTGCCAAGTAGATCGTCGAAAAGATCAAGGCGTCGTCACTGGCAATTATTGTCGTCGTCGTTGCGGACGACGTGCATGGGCCCTAGAATGAGCCGTGAATGCAAGCCTTTGTAGTGGCTGCAACTGCCAGTGAACGAGTGGTCAGTGCTTGGACAAATAGTACCGAGTCACGGGCCTTCTGCTTGGCTCTCTCACGGGCCAGTCAACACAGACGCGTCCCCGTCGAGACGCGCCTTCCCCGCCGACCGACCCGCATTTTGTCTACAACGCCCTCGAAGCGCTCAGCCTCACCTTGCTCGCGTCGTCGTCGGCTCTCTCGCCCTCCACCACTTCCCCCATGATACACACACCCCCGCATTCGCGTCACAAACGCGCTCCAAGCCCTCCGCTTTCTGTCGCTGGCTCATCGCAATTCACCACTACCCCGCAGCCAAAACTCAATGTTGTAACTCGCCTCGCCCTTGAGGGAAAGGCAAAACAAGGCGACGATGGTGCCACCATTAGAATGTATCTCAAGGTGGTCCCTTGTTTCTAAGCCGTTTCATGTCTTCTTACTCTCCCCGTAGCTCTCAATCCAGATGGACAGCGTTTCTCCAGGCTCGACCGTCCCGCTATTCCCAGGTGCGACTCTTTCGTATTTCCTGCCCAGACCTCTAACCATCCACATCAGAGGAGAACTTGAAATTGCTCTCCGCTCAAGTCCATCCTCTCGATATCCACTCTGCCCCCTATAACTTTTCTTCGTCGTCCTCTCCCCTCCTTAACAATGCAGCCCGCACTCTTCACCTACCTGCTCCCTCGCAAAAGTCGTATCTTTCTGTATTCGGTGTACCAACTCCCGCCTCATCTACGATGCACTCCAGCCGCACTTCCTCTTCGTCCGCATCCTCCACTTCGCCCAATATACCTCCACTGGATGAAAAGTATACCGGGCATATCATTGTCAGTGGATACAACATCTCCTACATCCTTCCAAAGGAATTTCCTCCCCGCTTCCATGGTGGAGATAGTGCATTGCGCGTTTCGACCTTTTCTGCAACTCAGATGAGACGAGCCTCTGTCAGCGAACGAAACAACATGCATTTCATGGCTGCTATAGAGCTCTGGATCCCATACACCTCGCGTCCTCCAAATGCACCTTTTCTGGTAGGTAGCATTCGTCATTTTCTGTGTACTGCAATATCATGGTCTATTAGGTTGCTGTCCCTGTTCCGCGATGCCTGTCCAATAGCATCAAATTGCGCATATACCCACCAACTACAACAAGTACTTCTTCATCCATGGCCTCACTTTCCTCCGCGGACGAAGACCCCGGTGCTTGGGAGTTAGCCTCTGAACCTCATGTCACACGCACTACTTCTCGCTCGGGATCATCTGCTGACATGGCGGACGACGAGTCGTCTGACTCGTCAGCATACACGGATGGACCCTCTGGCGGTATCCTTGTACAAGGGACATTCCCATCCACTGAACGCTTGCGCATACGATGGGCACAACCCACCAAAAACATTGCTAACAACGATGGTCGGCGACGCGTCGGCGTAAAGGAGGCCAAAGGGGAATTGGCCACCATAGTCTTGGGCAAGGCCCAGGATCCGTCTGGTGGTCGCGAGGGCATCCTGATGCGTTTAGAATACAAAGGAACCTGCAAAGGGATCTGGTTCCCGGGCGTAGCCACGATGCTGGGTATGGACGTTGGACTTGAGGTCAAGGGTGCCGATGTTGTCTGGCCGCCTGGAGAGGATGCAAAGTGGACTGTCAGTGGTGGTACTGGTTACACGGGCTTCGATGCTGGCCCACCTTCTACGCCCGTATCCAGACAACCCTCGCTTGAGTTCCCCGCTGGCATGTCCACTAGTAGCATGCTGTATGCCCCTCCAATGACTACCCGGCAGGAATCTTTCTCTTCGACATCCTCTTTACTGCGCGCTCCGCTGCCTAATGATCATCTTCCCGATTACTCATTTGAAGGTTCTCCGACTTCTTTGACACCCTCCGTCACGCTGTCTTCAATCAGTTCTCTACCCCTGATGTCTGAGGGGCGTAGCCGTGCCTCTTCGGATGCTGTTCCTTCCTGCTTGTCGCCTGCAATCCCTATCACGATCCATATCAACATAAATGACATTACTCCGCCCTCAAAAAATGCTTTCACCTTCTCTATTACAGGCACTGTCCTGATCCTCCCGCGACATCGCCCTCACTCCACTAACAAGCATGGGCCGGATAGTGATTCGGAGATCAACCCCATCGTCTTGCCACGCTTTTGTGTCCTCGCTGCTGATTCGGAAACAGTTTCCACGATCGTTAGAAACGATAGCGAAGGCGGCACCGTTGAAGTCTACTATATTTCCGGCGATCTACGAGATGCTCAGACGAGAAAAACAGTGTTACAGCACAATGCGATAAATCGATGCGGCAATGATGGTGCAAGAATAGCACTTCGTCCTATCTCGCGCACGGCCGTCTTTCAACGGAGTGGAGACCTATTCACAGATAACTCGCGGCTCTCGCCCCGGCACAGCCCACTAAATGGAAACAAAGCTATGCTCAGCCCTCTGTCATCAGCTCCCATCCACGGTGGAATGATGAGACGGAAACGTGACGGGTCACTTATGATCTCTTCCGTCGATATCATCGTGACCCCGTTGCTTCTCAATGGAGTCAGTTACCATGATGCTCACGCCGTCCGTATGCATATGTATGCCCCGTCTGACACAGGCACGGACTGGCTCGAATTCGGCCTTGCCCAAACAACGTCTCTATCATCCGAAGGAGAGGAACGGCAATATAAAGTTGACATTGTCAACGTGAGCATTGATGGTGTTCCCGTGCGCTTCGACAACACCTCATTTGCTGAGCGAGACAAAAGGCCTATGATTGACCTCATGCCATCCGACGATAACAAGACTCGGAATCACTGGATCATGTGGGTAAGGGTCTATGGTGGTGACCAAGGAGGCCTGGTCACAGTGGACTATGTCGTCAACCTAACTGGGAAATCCAAAGAATTGAGAAGTCCCAAAAGCAAGAAGGATTTCGATATATTAATTCCAACCTTTGCGCTCCCAGTTGGCCGGCTGGAGGTGACACTGGAGACTTACCTAGGTATGCATTTAGCCGTTGTTGCCCACAAACCAGGGTTCACTAAATGTCGATCCAGAAAAGGTGACAATGCGATCGAACCTGACCCACCAGCAAACGTCTCCAGAGGGTCACAGGCTCTTGCATTATTCTTTGGATCAATTTTTTACGCCTACATTATCTCTGACTGTCGAACGGCACGATCCTCGCCTTTGCATGGGATGGCTGTCCCTGGGGAAGCTTCTCCTTTCAATCCTTTGGATCCTTCCTGTCGTTCTTGTTCCCATACTTGTGATTAACCTCAGCACCGAGTTCAAGCATGTGCGGGAGTCTCTGGATCGTTTCGATGCTGTTCGCAGCTTTGATCACGGCAACCTCCCATCCCCTTCGATCGAGACAATATTCATTACGACTACCATCCTTTCACCACCCCCGAGCGCAGTTATAAGGACTGACAATACGAACAGTCAGGTCGTAACCGCTTCGTTTACATCAAGCGTGTCAACCATAACAACATTTAACGACCCGACGCCCTCTACCTCGAATTTACGCTCCCCTGATCGATCTCAGATGGACACGGACACATTCACGCCGATACCCACACCGTCATTTTCCCCGAGCCACAGCGAAAACTCTCTTGTCTCGATCCCCGCATTACCATTTGATTGGTCGAAACTCCAAGGAGACTTCGCTCCAGCTGCTCGGAAAACTGTTGATAAGGTCTTAGAGGGCTTGGGTATTGTTTGGCAGATATTTAGGAAAGCATATCATTACCCACTAGACCCACCATAGTAGCTGCCGAGGACCGTGTGCGATTACTTTAATTATATTGCTGCCAATGTATCCGTAGCACCAGTTCCCAAGCACACCAACTCAACCCTGAGTTGTTCCGTGCTATCGATTCACTTGTTCCGCTCTTTCTGCTGGCTGCTGGATGTGATGAATGTAACGGATATCATTCGACAATTTGATGCAGAATTTCAGTTTGTCGCAAAACTTGATAGTGTCTTTATGCTCAGTATATTCGAAGCTCCGCTTGAATGACTACTACGTCTAACTATAACGATCGCTATTGTTGCTACACGAAAAATAATTTAGGTGTGTCCATATGAATGACGCGACAAGATAGATGCGATGCTAATCGATACACAAGAATCAGTCAATAAATATCCGCGCACCAAAAGGATAGGAATAATATGATGAATGCGGAATTAGTGGTGGTTAGTTTTCTTACTTGCTTGTAAATTTCAACTCCTCATGATTGCCCGAGCAGTCGCATCTCTCCCGGCTTTGAGCAACAGCGATACCTCGTTCCCTCCTGTCCCAGTCGCCAGCCCAGACTTGGCCGCTTCTCTTTTCATCCTCTCCATCATCGCAAACATGGGGCAGCCCACAGGTGGCGTCGTGGACCGTGACATTGTTACGATGTACAGACATCCAATCCGCATGTGAGAATCCCTGAGTTTCTTCAATGCCATGACGGCAGTGTTGTACGCCTCTCTGACGGCTGGTGTGTTTTGAGCGGCCTCTCGGATAGGGCGAGGATATTCGGCGATGTATGTCAAATAGTCCCTGTGCTTTCCTGGCATATAGCGTCGCATGCGCTCCATAAAGCTCTGGTCTGCCCGTTTGTTCGCATCTGACGGCGCAGGGTATCGCCGTTGTCGGAGCTTGTGGTCGATATCGAGGAAGAGGTCGAGCGCATGCATGACGCTACTCTGACCGGCAGATGGTCCGCTAAGGTCGAGCTTCGACGTATTGCTGACCCCTTCGTATATCCATGCCGGGTCCGAGGGCCCGTTTCCACTCCCCTTGTACCAGGGCCGGACCTCCCAGTAGAACATATGAGGGTCAACTAGCTGCCGCACGGATACCATGTCGGCCTCGATTTCTTGGATAACCGTAGTCAATCGAGCGAGGAGCTTGTTGATCTTGGAAATGGAGGCCAAGTCGGTAACATTTGGGAGATTGTGGTAATCATTGAAGATATGAAGCATCTGCACTCCAACCAGCTCCGCTTTGGCCGATGCGAAGTAAAAGTTTCGTTCATCTTCTGTTCCCGAGAATAACTCCTGACCAAAATGCATGTTGTCAAGGGTGACAGGTAGCTTTGGATCGACAAGATCCCAATTCCAAAGAACGGTATCCGCGAACGTAACAACTGGGGCTATTCTCAAGACATGTGAAACCGTCATGAGCGGAGCTACCAGAGAGCGTGGAATCAATATCGAGCCCTCGATGGTGTCTGGGGGGATGGAGTGGGCATAGAAGTGCACAAGAAATGCCAAAACTTTGTGGGCACGGCGGAGAAGTTGTGGGTCTTGGTGAAGTGTATCCGTCGTGAGTATCGGGAGCTATCGTTCACATAAGCACTTATATGATGTCAGAAACGTTCTCAAAACTTACGGAACGTATTTGCTGTCGCCAAAGTTCGCCCTCGGTTCGTTCCTTGGACTGGTTGTCAAGTAAGTCTTCTCCAAGCTTC